>JBCEWC010012291.1:0-15972 GCA_038996855.1 Solanum aculeatissimum
CATTGAGATTATGAAGATTCAATTATGCATGTCCCTTTAAGTCTTCAATTCAAGCATGGGTAGTATGAATTATGTTTAAAATTGTGGATTTCATTATGATTTAAGAATGAATCTATCTTATTATGATGATTTAAATGTTGATCTCCATTACCCATATTATTCATTCATCATTCATTGCATTTGCACTCGTGAGCATGAATTCTTATGAAGATTATGATGTGGGCTAAATTCCAAAGATGTTTATGACTGTTTTCAAGCAAAGAATGGGTATGACAAGGTTGTGATCATACTATGTCTATGATATGACTCTTTGAGAAAATGATGGGTATTTACACCACATGTACATGTTTTAAGGAGCATAGGATTGGGATTGGAGTTGGAGTGGACTATCTCCAAAGGCTATGTTATGTATGGAGCTATTCCTATGCATGAAAGTTTGAGATGATTATGTTATGAATGCACCTACCTTTGGCAAGTAGGTCACCTCTTTATCCGTTGTGGGGAAAGACGATGGAGTTTCAAGTTATAGCTCACTAGGTCTTATGTCGGTTGAAGTCCCATCCCCATTATATTTATATGACTATATATGTGCCCTTGACATCTAACACTGATTTTTCACGGCATATGTAATGCATGCCTGCATACTTAGTACATTCAAACGTACTAACGCATACTCTTTTGCCTGCATGATCTAACCATGTAGGGACCGGAGACTACATCTATCACCTCTTGACGGTAAGCTTGGATCTTTGTAGTATCATTTGTGGTGAGTCCTATGTTTCAAGGACAATACCCACCATCCATCTAGCTCTTATGTTATATTGATCATGTCTTTACTTTGAGGATGAGCTCGAGACATGTCTTGGCCCCTGCCCTATTCTAGACTAGAGGTATTATTGGACACTATAGAGTTTTTCGTACGAGTATGTTATGTGTATACTTGAGATGCTATGCCTAAGTGTTATGTATGGATGCGATGATTATGCTTATGTTATTATGATATGTTTAATGAAACTGTGCTTATATGGAAAGTCCCAAGTCCCTTCATGCCCCCATAGCGTGAGTCATACTTACCCACCCCTTAGAACATATTTGTTATGTGCTATGTGATTCATGCAAATCCCTTCTACGACGACATCCCCATAGCTTGAGTCCAAAGTCATGTTATCCCTTAGAATTATGTGTTTACTTGTTTAACTATGCGCTTCCAAATCAAGGATGTGCAAATTGATGCTAAGATGACTTGTTTGAGGACTCTCGGGTTCTCATTTGCCATGTCACATCTAGGCCCTACTCCCGGGTCATGACAAAACCCCTCTTTTTGTTAAAGTTTTATGATGAATTCTTATGAACTTTTAAGTTATGATTTCTTAGGCATAGATTATGATTCCTATATGATGATTATGACTAATTATGCATGAACTATGATGAATTACATGATTTATATGATTTTCAAGCAAAAGTATGTAATTCCAAAGTATGCATGATTAGGACTTAATGACTTGATGTGAGTTTCTTTATCAATGATCCAATTTGGTTTTAATTACATGTTTTCTCTATGAATCCTATTCAATTGCATGATTTTAACTCAATTGTACATGGACCCACACTTAGACCTAGTCCCTTCTGATGAAGTTATGGATTTCCATGATTATGATCTCAAGTATGAAAAAGTATGTGTTTAAATGATGATAATGATGTTATGAAAGCTATTATGATGCTGTGATAAAGAGGGTGATTCAACCCTAATGATTATGATGATAATGTTAAGGTGGACATATCTACCTACACTATGATGAAAAACAAGTAGAGGGACTATTTTTATGACATGATATTTTATGAAATATTATGATGATTATTTACAAGCTATGAAAGTATGATTTTAATGAAGTATGAACTATGTTGAAAGTTATGTGTATGCATGATTTATGTATTTTATGGGGTATGACTTAGCACTGAATGAGATTGAGAATGGGAACTCAACCTAATGGGTCCTTAATGTAAAACCTTCCTCTCTCATAACTACGTGCCACCGTAGGTATGATGATTACGTACCTATATGGTATTATGTTAGTGTATCCACATAAGTAAAACATATGCCAAAATGGGAGGGTTCCCGTGAGGTTTATGTTAAAGTAATTGTCGAAATGGGAAGACTTCTGTAAGGTAAGGTATAGTCTACCCTTGCAAATTAGACTACTTTTACACTCAGTGTAGAGGAAATATCAAGATTCCATGTAATAGTCCATATGGTCTTATATGTTTTTTATGGTCTTATTCCCACATATATATGTTAAGTTTATGAAAGGATTTTATTATGCTTCTTCCTATGATTTTAAACTTTCATGTTCATACATATCGTGTCCTTATCCTATTGTTTATGATTATTCATATTGATATTATTGTAATGTACTTCGATTCTTGGCATATCTACATACTTAGTGCATTTTATGTACTAACACATACTTTTTTACCTACATGGCCTAATCATGTAAGGACATAGGACGAGGTAACTACTCCATTATGTGGTTAGGTTCGGATTCTAGAGCTTGAAGACTTGTTGGTGAGTTCGCATGCTTCGGGAACAAGCCCTTATGATGCTTTTCCTTTATGCTGAGACTTTATCATTTTCTTCTTTGATGTATGTATTGAGGATGAGCTAGTGATCTATGTGCTAGACCCTAATAAGATCTATGATGTAGAGGCATAATTTACACTTAATAAATTAGTGTGTATTCCCCTTTGTGAATTATGGCACTCTTGCTTTTATGTACTTTCGCTTGCCTATTCTGTTATGTATACTTGTTTTACCTTATGAATGCTTATGATATGAACACGAGGCTTGGATGGGATGACTTTAGGTGTTATATTCGCTGTGTCATAGCTAGGTCCTAGGTTCGAGTTGTGACAGTGGGTTAGGCAAGTGCCATCACGTTCATTTTTGAGTCGTGATAAGAGGTATGTTAGATATCGTGTAAAAGTTCTGCTATAACTTAACAATAAAAAAACTTGGCGTCAAACTTCAACCCTTTCGAGTTGGCCACGAGGTAACAACCTTTGACGCCCCACACCATTGCGACAAGAGAGGGCTTGCCCATCATCTAACTTTTCCAAGAGGTGGCATGTGCACAACGACCTTATCCCAAACCTACTTAAACAACCTAAAGGCTAGGCGCCAGTCTTTTTCATTTGGCCGCATTGCATCAATATGGATCCAATAATTCATTGGGTATACATTCAAAGATGGATAAAATTATACTCCTAACCCTAGATAATCCTAAGACTTCCATCGGGGAAGAGTTGTTGCAGAGGATCTATACCCTTTTAGAGGATCTTAATCGGGGTGGAGTCCATTCCCAGTATGACTTGCCTAACCTAGTGCTTCCTAATTGACTATACAAAATAAATTTCCACTGTCCATCCCCAATCTTGCATAAGAGTCTATGTTGTCTTTCTTCTTTTCGATGAAGTTTGCTTCCTTCCTTTTATGATGATGAAATGAGGCTCATTCTCTATTCCCTTATATATTGTGATAGTGATTTGATTGTCTTATGTATGCTTATTAATATGCTAAATAGCTTGATTGGGATCCTTCAGAGTTCCGATCGTCATGTCACACCTAGGGCCTAGCTTGAGTCATGACAGGTCGTTTGATAGAGTGTATAAAAATAATATTAAATAGAATGTACTTATAATGCTTGCAAATTCAATGTTGTGAGGGATGAAGCAAACATTGATGCGAGACTTGCCACTCAACTTATTTCCAAGAGAGAAAACTTTAAATATCTTGGGTCCATCATCCAGAGTAGTGGCGATATCGACGATGATGTCACACATCGTATTGGAGTAACATGGACTAAATGAAGGTTTGCCTCTGGAGTATTATGTGATAAGAAGATACCACCTAAACTCAAAGGTAAGTTTTACAAAATGGTGGTTAGACCGTCTTTGTTGTATGGGGTAGAGTGTTGGCTAATCAAAAATTCACATGTTCAGAAGATGCAAGTCGCAGAGATGAGGATGTTTTAATGGATGTGTGGTCATACTAGGAGTGATAAGATTAGGAATGATACCATTTGGGAGAAGCTAGAGGTGGCCCTGTGGATGAGAAGATGAGGGAAACGAGACTACGATGGTTTAAACATGTGCAGAGAAGAGGCACCGATGCTCTTGTAAGGAGGTGCGAGAGGTTGGATTTAGGAGTTACACGAAGGAGTAGAGGTAGATCAAACAAGTATTGGGGGGAGGTGATCAGACAAGATATGACGAACTTGATCTCACCGAGGACATGACCTTAGATAGAAAGGAGTGGAGGTCACAAATTAGATTAGCATGTTAATAGGTTAGTAGGAGTAGATTGATATCTGGACTTGGGGTATAATAGGGTAGTATGATTAGTCGTACTTTTATATATTGTGTTGTAATTATTCATCATATATATATTGATATTTATCGTATTTACACAGTATCATATTTTTCGTTATTAGTTGTTCTTTCGATTTCCTTTTTTTTTTTCATGTCTAGTTTATTCTGCCTATGAATTTTTGAGATGAGGGTTTTGAGGAAATAACCTCTCTACCTTTGAGGTAGTGACAAGGTCTGCGTACATTCCACCCTCCCCAGACCCCACTTGTGGGATTTCACTGGGTATGTTGTTGTATTAGTTATGCCTGCATTAAGTATACATAGAATATTTTTATGCATTGAAAATAACATGCATTGCATAGAAAATTTATTTACAAAGATACCCTCCACAATTATGGTGGAAAAGATGTAAAAAATATTTGAGGGGCAATTGAGTCTTTAATCATACTAATACATGCATTAAAACCATTGCATTATTAACATCTAAATATCTATGGTATTAATAATATATACCTAGGGGTGACAATTTCAACCCATATAAAGTAAAATGAATCTATTTAACTCATATTTATTTTAATGGATTACTCATATTTTTAAAATGGGTAAATATGAGTTGATATATTCTAAGAGCTCACACAAATGGTCAAAATTGATAAAATATAGGTACCCATAGATCCCCCACTCATAATAAAAAAAACTTAATTGCACTAAAAAAAATTTGTGTGCGTGATTTTTTTTATTTTTCTTAAAAAAAATTGAGGGCAGGAGTAGGGGTAAGATAATGGGGGGTTAGGGATGTGCATTGGTCGGTTCAATTCGATTTTATGTATTATGGATTTGGTTGATTGATTTTTGATTTTTAAATATGTTAAACCAATAACAAACCAATAAGATATTCTTTATCGGTTTTCAGTTTATCAGTTTTTGGTCCTTAACGGTTCCATTTTCGATATAGCCAATAAGAAAATATCCATAAAATAAATATATGTCTTCTCTAACTATTTGATGCAATACGATGAGATACAATAAAACAACACAAATCAATAGAGCACCTAAACTTAATAATATACAGTATTTGACCTCATATTCTAATTTACTTTCCAACAAAAGAGTTATACATTGGAAACCAAGCAAACACATGACTTACGAGTAACCATTTAGCATGAAGTGATGTTAAATTATTAACATTTAATATTTATGAAAGGATAAAGTAGTAAATTATTAAAGTTTTTATGAGTTATAGGTTTACCCAATACTAAAAATCGAAATCGAACAGAATCCGATAATTATTTTTGTAAAAATTATTAAAACTCGTTAACTGAATAACCCGATAATAATAAACCAATAATATTTTTTTTCAATTTGATTTATCAATCGGTTTGGTTTTTGCACACCCTTATATGGGGTAGGGTAAAAATGTGGGCGGGGGGAGGGGGTAGGATGGAAGTGGGGATGTGGGACAATTTTTTTTTATTGAAAAAAATATTTTTTTTTAAATTTAAGTTTTGGTATTGAAGTAGAAAATTTTTAGCTGAGATTTGGGGATGGCGTGGGAGTGGGTGGGTGATAGGGTATTGAAGTAAAAAAAAATATTTTTTTTTATGAAAAAAATATTTTTTTCAAAAATAATTATTTGGAAGTAGGGTTGGGGTGATAGGACAATCAAACTTTGATTTAATTTTATTTTTGCTTTAAGAAATTAAAGTGTGTTGGAATAATTTTTACTCAAATCATATTTGATCAAATTCATATTCATGTTTTTGGTTAGAATAAAAAACGTTTGTGGACAGAGTTTAAGTGGTGAGTATAATTTAGGGATGTTTTTGGAAAAAAGAAAAGCCTCCCCTTAATAACTTACCAAAAGGCGGATCCGACGAGAGGAGATTTTTTTTTTTTTTATATAATTAAAATGCGGAATTGAGGAAGTAAGGACATAGAATCCAAGTGTTGTTCAGTTGCTTACTTGGTTGCAAATCAGTGCTCTCGACGGACGGAGTCATTTTCTGTTTGTGGCATATACACAAACAGATACCAGGTAGTTCATTCCCTCTTTATTTGTAAATAAATCTGTGCGTTATTTGTTTTTTGATTTTACTACCTTAACGTTTTTAGGGTTTTTGGTGCTTTCTACTAGGACCAAACGTGTCTATTTAATTTAGTTCCTTTTGATTCAAGTGGTTGATCTTTGTGTGTTTCTTTTTTCCATCGCCCTTTCTGATTGCAGCTAATTCAAACCTTGATTCAACTGATTTTCATGACATTTGGTTTGTTTGTTTGTTTTGGGTGTGATAGAAATGTAAATTCATTATTGGTGGCGGTTTTGTTGCCCCTTTTCCCTTTGTTGTTGTTGATAGAAATTTGAAGGTATATACATTTTTGACCAGTCTCATTGTCCTTTATTTTGATTGTAGAAAATGGCTAGCTTGGTGGAGAGACTTCGTGTGCGGTCAGATCGAAAACCTGTGTACAATTTAGATGATTCGGATGATGAAACTGATATGCTGCCTGGAAAATCTGGGACCAAGAAGCAGGAAATTGAGAAAATTGTTCGAACTGATGTGGTAAATTTACTTGTAGATTGGGGATTGCCTTCTACTATTTATTCAGGGCATGTTTGGATTTGTTTTTTTTTTAAGTAACTTATAAGCTAAAAACCATAAGTTAGTCATACTCAACATTTGGCTTTTAGCTTATTTATGTACTATTATGGTCTAAAAGCAAGTACTGAAAAGTACTTTTTGTGGTTTCCAAACACCTCCAAAAATAAAAAAGAGCTTAAAAGCCAAAAACTACTTGAAATAAGCCAATCCAAACACCAAGTTACTTGTCATTTTCCATAGCAGTGTTCTATTTTTTGGATGTTCTTCATCCCATTGCATCTACAACTGTTAATTTTATTTTTAAATTGCTCTTGTATATTGGGTTGGTTATTGCTAATTCTTTTACCATCTCTTTCCTTGGCTCTTTGTTCCACTGTAGGGCTCTTTCTCCCAACTTTAGTATTGATTTTCGTATGTTTACGTGTATGTATCATCTTCAAAAGTCCATTCTCAGCTTCAAGATATGACTTAGACTAGACACAACTTGGGCTTAGGCTTGATCATCATGGGGAAGGTCGTACCCTTTTTTTCCCTGTCTGTCTGCTAAGTTAAGCATATAAATTAATCCAGCTTGGTGCGTATGCTCGTTGGAAGATAAATACATTTTTATAGTGTTTGGCAACACCAGAGTCAAGCTGAGTTTTGAGATTTAGCAATTTAATATGCCCGTTCTGTTGTTTCATGGTGTTTCGTGAAGACTGGGATCGTAGATTGATTTCTGGTTGCTTCCTTTCTGATCTACGAAGTTCCTTCTAACTGTAACTATAGTACCTTGATCTTCTATTAAAGTACGTGTCTTTGTTGGTGCCTCCTGGTTTCTTTCAGAAGGATATGCACTAGGAGAACACATAACATACTTGTAGTAGCAATAGAGAATGCGTCCTATCTAGCGTCCTAACATCTTCCAAGATGAAGAGTTAGGATCACTCCCTTACCTGAGGACTTACATGAAGAGGGGAACCGTTTCTGTGGACTATCACAGTTGGTCAATCTAGTTAGGTTTGGACCATCTGAATATGTACAGTCAAAAATAAAAGAACAGGCACTCTTTCAAGGTTCATTGTTGATCTCAAATCTGCCTGGTAATATGGAATGGAAGTTGAGTTTTGTTTTGGTGGAGATATCTTGAAGCTTGCAACTATAAAGTTGAAGACTAACTTCTTGGCAACTAACCTGTGAATATTAAACAAAAAATATTACAGGAAACTGATATTTAACATGCTTTCCAAGAAAGAAACTGATACTTAATGTTCTTCTTTCTTTGATGGTTTGATCGAAGTGTGGATTCATGAAAGGAAATTATTGTATTTAGATTGAGCATCTTTTCCTCATATGTTCAATAACATAATCTTAGTTTCTCAAATGAATCATGTATCATAATCTTCAGATTTATTGGTAATTTCTGCTAAATCCAGCTTTTGACGACAGATATTACAACTGAAAGTCTTCTAAGCAATTCTGGTATAGTAAAATTGATGAACGTGAAACTAAGAAGGCGCGTTTACCTTATCAAAAAAAATTTAGGAGTTTTCAGTTTACTTATCATAAAACAAATGGCCTTCTAGTTTCGTGCTAATGGAAGTCTAAGATGTAAAATTTGTACATTTGACGTGTACTCAAATGTTTTTGTTTTGGATAGTAAAGTATGATACTGAAGAAGCATAGAGAATGATTTGATGCAGAAGATGCAGCTGTGACAGGTTCATTTAATCTTTGTACTTGACATGTGGAAAATTCTTAGACTAAAAGTTTTAAGTGCATATAGTAAATTTTGTGAATTATCTGGCTCCTATTCGATTTTGCAAGCACTATAATCTGTATTAAGGTAGTCATAAATGAAACAAATTTCTGAAAACTAGATACCAGGCTCACGAGATAGTTGGCTAATTTTGGTGAGGTTTAATGTGTACTTGTATCATGCTAATTTCGAAAATATCTTTGATTTATGAAAAAAAATACTAGATACCAAGGCACATCTGTTGTGTGTCCAAAAATTAGATTTGGTTGAACTCTTATGAAAAATAAACATAAATTGCGGAAAAAAATAGCTAAACGGGATAGTGTTGGATACAGTGAGTAATTGTTTCAATGTTACATCTCCCCCTATGTCTTTCACTTTTAGATAAATCTCTTTTTGTACCAATTTATCTATAGAAGAAACATTTCTTCACAAAGATAATTGATGACACTTATTACTTGAGATTGTCCATAGTGTGATTCTTTATGTGGCCAATATAGTTAAGACTTAGTTTGAATATTTCTTGACGTGGTCAAATGAGTGTCTTAGCATGTACTTTCAGTGTTTGTAGAGGTTGTTAATGGGCCCATGTTGCCTTCATGCAAGTGCTTGAGCTCCTGGACCTGTAGCTAGGATTGGTTCTGCTCCTAAAGTTAGTGTCCCCTCATACATTTGTTGCTTTGTTGCTGCGTATGCGCAAACGCGTGTCCCCAAATCGAAAATATACTTCTAAAAAAGACATAATTATTATTATTATTTAATAATATGTTTGAGTTATAAAATAAAAATTAAGCAAAAAGCCTAATTATATGACAAAGTTTTGCCCCACCTTAACTCCTCAGATGTCTTATTGTGATGTTATTGTAAGTATTCTAGAATTTTATGCTGCGTCAAAGAGTAATGAATGAATTTGTGCCTATTAGTGATGCAAATTTTATAGGAATGTTTGTTTGAAGAGTGATGGGTTTGAGTCGTGGAACAATGGTAAAGTTGTCTTCATGTGACCTATAGGTTACAAGTTCAAGCCATAGAAGAAACCGTTAGTGCTTACATTAGGGTAGACTGTCTACGTCACACCCTTTGAGGTGCAATCTTTCTCCAAACCTTACGTGAACGTTAGATGCTTTGTGCACCGGGCGGTCCTTTTTTTTTTCCATTTGAAGAGTAAAGTAATTGCCCAATTTTACATAGATATTTTGATTTATTAACTTCTTACTTTAGATCTTTCGACATATAAATATTTTTCCATGCATATCAATGTATTTTTATGAGAAATCAATAATCAATAATTAGTAAAAAGCAGAGTACTTTCTTTCTATGATATAAGATATTGCACAAGCAATACACCAATTAATGATACAATGAACTAATCGTAAATGCATTTATCGTCATTCAGTGTTTGTGTAAGACATTCCATATTAGGTTCATGTATACAGGAATTATTTGTCTATTTTTATTTTGTATCTTTCTACCAACACTTTCTTCTTATTACATGAAGCATCTAACCTTTTAGCTAAGACCTTTTTGTTTACTTACATATAATAAATATGATATATGTCATGCACCTACCTTTTTTTTTTGGATGATCGTGGTTTTGGAGCAACCTTTGCACACCTCCACTAATTCCACCGGATATTTGCCACCTCCCACCGACGTGTACTAGGTAACTCTGTCCATCAAGGCTAGGACAGTTTGGAAGAATTGTCTCCGCTGAGATTTGAACTTGAATCCTCATAGCTCTCAACCTCTTCATTGACCACTGGGCCACACCCTTGAGTGCCATGGCACCTACTATTACATATAGTTTAAATAAAGTAGTATTTATTTTATTGTACTCTGCACAGCTTTCTTTGTATAATCAGAGGACGGATTTAACCCAGAAGAAAGGATGAAGAATGAATGTATTATCAGAGGGAATTTAACCATGAATCCACAAACCACTTACAAGCTATCGTCACTTTACATATAGTAGTGCCAACATTTCAATTAGAGTCCTCTTAGCTGTAGGGTTTTCTTCCTCGCCTGTAACTCCTCTATTCTTTCATTTTTGGTATGGCTACTAACGATCAAGTTAAAAAGAAAGAGGAAGGTTTTCACTCGTGGGATGTAATGTTCCCAAATAGGCCGATTAAGAGGAGTACTACTGAATATGCCTCCGGTTGAATCACATCATTTCCCTTTGCCCATGATTGATTACATCATAATCTTGTCTTCTTTAGGGAGTTTGCTCATACTTTGGGAATAAACTACGCAATAGATCCATTCATCATAAACGCGCCAGCATATAGCTATACAAGTCTCACATGGCTGCAGTAGCAGCTTTCCGGTGACATGTTCTCTTTTGTAGTGTTTAATTGTAATGATCTTTTTTGGTTTTACTTACACCAGAAAATAACAATGCAAATTGCTCTTTTGATAGAAAGAAGAGTCCTGTCAAGCTTGTGGAGGGGATAGTAATCTTCTGTATTGTGAAACGTGTAACTATGCTTACCACCCCAAGTGTTTAGTTCCTCCACTAAAGGCTCCTCTTCCAAGCAGCTGGAGGTGTCCAGATTGTGTATGTACCCATCCTTATATCAAATTTATATATTTAGACATGGATTTCTGATATTGTCATCAGTTCCCTTGTCCTCCCACCAAGATTTACACTAGATATTGCCATTTTTCTGTAGGTGAGTCCCCTGAATGATATTGACAAAATATTGGACTGTGAACTGCGCCCTACTATTGCTGATGATCAGGATGCTTCCAAGCTAGGGTCGAAGCAAGTATTTGTTAAGCAGTACCTTGTTAAGTGGAAAGGATTGTCTTATCTTCACTGCACATGGTATTTATTTTTAACTACTACTTTATTTGCTTTAGATTCTCTTCACACCTATTACAGTGTTATAGCAACAAGATCGTCTAGTAGTGCTTATAACTGTCTTCTATGCTTCACTATAATGCTTGTGTGTAAACGATCAGTTTAATTTTTCAACTTATTTCTTCTAGACCCTTTCATTTTATGTATTTGAAGTCTATTGCGCTTTAACTATTGTAGGGTGCCAGAGAAAGAGTTTGTAAACGCTTACAAAGAATATCCCCGTTTGAAGACTAAAGTGAATAACTTCCACCGCCAAATGTCATCAATGACTAACTCTGAAGATGAATATGTCGCAATCCGACCTGAGTGGACTACAGTTGATCGAATTCTTGCTCACAGGTGCTTTTAAAGAACTGACTTGTAGATATTCAGTTGAGATGCTTTATTTAAAATAGATGGGGAGTTTTGCTGTTAAGCTGTCCTCAGAATTTTCTGTTCAATGCTTTTGTTTTTTTGCTTCCAAAATGTTTTAGTTACTCCCCCCTAATGCGTGCAAAACTGATAATATTAGTTAGAGTTGTTATGCTTAGCTTAAGGTTCAGCTTTGATTTAATTGTTAAGTGGAAATCATTGTTGGGAAGGAAGCTCCATGTAAGCAGTTGAAATGTTCATGAGCTGTGGATGATAAGTGGTGTAGTACCAAGATGGTACAGGATACAAAAGTCCAACCACCAACACTGCCACGACAAACTTACAAATCTCCAATCTCTTCTAGAAAGTTCATGTATTGCTCCATATTTTCAGTTACACTGCTTTTGCAGCAAAAATCCAAACTCAAGAGACAACAATATCCAGGATAGATGTTGCCTTTTCTCTTGAAAGTAGGCCTTATTCCTTTCTGGCCAAATTGTCCGTAATATGCAAAGAGGAATTGTTCTCCATACTGCTTGTTTACTTTTTGCTATTCTTTCGTTATTCCATGTCTCGAACAAGCTCCTAAATTGGGAGGCATTACCCTATATGATAACCATAGATTTTTAGAAAGAGTTCTCAGCATTGTTTGCAAAAGTGAGCACTTTTAATCTCGATCAAATACTTAAACAAACTTTATTGGTTAGATTTGATGGCAACTGAGAAAAAAGGTTTTAGCAGGAACTGACATTTGAAGGTGCAATTTTTACAGTTTTTTGCTTTTTCTGGTGATAAGAATCCTAGTAGAGGGCTTTCTGGTGAGATTTTCACTAACAGAAAAAATTCCAGTAGTTTGAAAATGATCGAGTGACTTTGCTTTTTCGACGCAATCCAATAGCTTGATTAGGAGAAATCAAGAACTCAAGGACAATTCAGGAAACATGCAGAAGCTAAAAAGAAATATAAAGAAATGAAAATAACTTGAAATTAAAGATGGAACGAATTCAAGAAAGTGTTCTTGAATTCAACATGGATCATGAAGGTGAAGCACGACTTCGAGAACTTCAAGGTAAGTCCGTCTTCAGAATTGATTCCTAACAACAATAGTTAGTCACAGAATTAATTGCATTTGGTAGAGAAATAATTTAGGAATAGATTATGGATATGACCTCTTTTAGAGTAACAACAACAACAATAAGGCGTGACTTATTACCTTTCTTGAATACCTAAAAGTGATCTAATATTTAGAAAGAATATTCTTACCACCTTTAAGTATATTCTTACCACCTTTAAGTTGATTCTTGAAGGTTGAAGGATAAATGTAAGAGTAACCTGTACAAAACTTGAAGGAAATGTCTGAATTGTGCACGAAGAATTGTGTCACAAAATTAAGGCCTGAAACCCTACTCAATTATAGTTTCTTATTATTAAGAAAAAAGTAGGAAGTAGTCTATTAATCCAACATCCTTAGAAAAAGGAAAATGAATCCTAATTACCTAACGGGGGAAAAAGGGAAGGGAAGTAATGGAGACATTCCATAGCTAACTAGAGAAGAAATAAGGAAATATTTCCATGACTATCTAGAGTAAAATAAGGAAACTCTTGACAAATCCATTAAATTAACGGAAAACAACTTGCAAGTAACTTGGGCAGCAGCTCTCCTATCAATTCACACGACTTTTTGGCCCATCTTGGGCAACACAAAAGCCCATTTCAAGGGCTAAAAACATGGCCCAAGTGGGAACTTCATGGGGTGCATGTTCGAGTCAATTTTGAGGTGTCTAAATTATTTTATAAGTGGACTAATTTGGACCTCCTTTATAGGCTGGTACTTGAGAACACACTACATCATCTTGGACCTCAATTTGGCCGACAAAATAGTCGTACACTTGAGGAAAAAAATTTCTCCTTGGCTCCAATACTAGACAATTTTTTCTTTGCAATTGAAGCCCAATCAACTTGTTTCGAAGTCTCATTGCTTGAGGTCTTGTCATAGGTCTTCTAGGAGCTTCCAAAGCTTCATTCAAGTTCCTTAATGGTGTTATGCTTTCGTGGATGTTATCATTTGGTCCTTTTCCAGAGTTTGGTGCAGTTTCCAACTTTTAATAGGTGAAACTTCTACTAATTTTGTTGTCTAGTTTAATTTTATGTGTTGCAGTTTTTAGGATTTGACAAGACTTTCCTGAGTTTCTGGTTAAATTTTTTTTCAAAGTTCCCTTGAAATCTATCCGACAGAGTTCAAACAACAATAACATACCCAGTGGAATCCCACAAGTAGGGTCTGGGGAGGGTAGAATGTACGCAGACCTTACCACTAGCTCATGGAGGTAGAGGGCTGTTTTTTGGGAACTCTCATCTCAAAAACCCATAAGCAGAATAAACTAGATACGGAAAAAAAAGAAACGAAAGGAAATAGAAAGAGCGACTAATAACGAAAAACACATAATAGTATGTAAATGCGATAAAATTAACATATATAAGACAGATAATAACAACACATAATATAAAGACACGACTAATCCTACTACCCCACAGCTAGACATCAACCTAACCCTACTAACCTATTAGCCTGCTACTCTAATTCGTGACCTTCATTCCTTCCTATCTAAAGTCATTTCCTCGGTGAGATCAAGTTTCACCGTATCTTATCTGATCACCTCCCCCCAATACTTCTTCAGTCTACCTCTACTTTTTCGTGTAACTCTTAAATCCAACCTCTCACACCTCCTAACAGGAGCATCGACACTTCTTCTCTGCACATGTCCAAACCATCACAGTCTCGTTTCCCTCATCTTGTCAGCCATAGGGGCCACCTCTGGCTTCTCCCGAATGGTCTCATTCCTAATCTTATCACTCTTGGTATGTCCGTTCATCCATCTCAACATTCTCATCTTCGCGACCTGCATCTCAACCTGCATCTTCTGAACATGTGAGTTTTTGATTGGTCAACACTCCACTCCATATAACAAAGACGGTCTAACCACCATCTTGTAAAACTTACCTTTGAGTTTAGGTGGTATCTTCTTATCACACAATATTCCCGAGGCAAGCCTCCATTTCATCCTTGCTGCCCCAATGTGGTGTGTGACATCATAATCGATATCGCCACTACTCTTGATGATGGACCCAAGATATTTGAAGTTTTCCCTTTTGGGAATAGGTTGAGTGGCAAGCCTCACATCAATGTCTGCTTTATCCATCGCAATACTGAATTTGCATTCCAAGTATTCTGTTTTAGTCCTTCTCAGTTTGAACCCCTTGGATTCCAAAGTGTGTCTCCAAACCTCCAATCTATCAATAACTTTAGCTTGAGTCTCATCAATCAATACTATGTCATCTGCAAATAGCATACACCATGGAACCTCCTCTTGAATAGTTCGTGTCAACTCATCCATCACCAAAGCAAACAGAAAAGGGCTTAATACAGATCCTTGATGAAGTCCCATCTCAATAGGAAAATACTTTGAGTCTCCTCCCACCGTTCTTACCCGAGTTTTGGCTCCATCGTACATGTCTTTTATCACCCTAGTATATACCATTGGAACACCTTTCACCTCTAGACACCTCCATAGGATATCCCTCAAAACTTTTTCATAGGCCTTCTCGATATCAATAAACACCATATAAAGGTCCTTCTTTCTTTCCCTATATTTCTCCACTAATCTCCGAACAAGATGAATTGCTTCTATAGTCGACAGCCCCGGCATGAATCCAAACTGATTCTCTGAAATAGACATTCCTTTTCGCACCTTCATCTCCACCACTCTCCCAGACCTTCATAGTCTGGCTTAACAACTTGATCACCCTTGTTCTTGTATAACGGAACCATTGTACTCCTCCGTTCATCGGGCATTTTGGCATTCTTCATAATAGCATTGAACAATCTCGTCAACCACTCTATGCCATCCTCGACCATGTTTTTCCAAAAATCTACCGGAATCTCATTGGGTCCGATCACCCTCCTTCTCTTCATCCTTTTTTTTTTGATGAAGTAATTGATTCCATTCATGGCATCTAGAAGATGCAAAGTAGTTACAAAAGAGAGAGCACTAGTA
>JBCEWC010012292.1:0-15972 GCA_038996855.1 Solanum aculeatissimum
AATTCCCTAGAATTTATATGTTATGTGTTTATTTTCTGCGCTTCCGAACCGATGATGAGTGTAATAATGCTATGATGGCTTGATCGAGGACTTTTGGGTTCTCCTTCGCCATGTCACATCTAGGCTCCCTATCAGGGTCGTGACACCTATGATACTAGGTTCTATCTTTTATGGTCCTAATTGCTTGTTATTTTAAGTTTCATTATATTGAATGCATACATGAGCACGAAAATGATTTAAATGATGTTTTGACATGAGTTTTGGAAAATTCTTGATATGATTCATGGTCTCTTGACTTGTGGTTAAAATGTCTCTTATGTTGTGATTGATGTCCTCAAGCCGTAGTTATAGCACATTCGAGGACAAATGTTCCCAAGGGGGGGACAATGTAACGACCCGAAATTTTTTGAAAACCTCTTATGGTTGGTCTTCTATAATGTTATACTGGTCATGGTTGAATTTTATTAGCCACGGGTTGAGTTTAAATGGCCGAACGCAAAACGGATCATTTGGTGGCCTAGAGAGGCCGTTTGGGCAGTAAGCTTTGAGGTAGCAAAACTTTTGATGCGGGTTGAACCGTGTGCTCTAGTACATATCAAATAGAATATCTTTGAATTTTCTTCGCAATGCAACTGGTTTCACTCGATTCGAAGTTCGGATGAGGAGGCTATGGCCAAAATAGTGAGACTGCCTGAAATTCAGAAGCCATTGGAGATAGGCCCTGAAAATGGCCCAAGGAGAGGACCACGGACCGTGGGAGGGTTTACGGTCCGTGTGGGGGTCCGTTTCATGTTCCAGTGGGTTCAGGGTGCCCTGGACCCAACCCATGGACCAAGTAAGGGATCACGGCCCACCCCACGGTCCGTGAGACCTCAAACGGTCCGTTTGGGGGTCCATTAAGGAGGCAGTGGGCTGGCCTTGGTTTGGGGTTGGTTTTTGGGCCAAGTATGGCTCCATGTACAATTACATGGTTCGTGGGAAGACACACGGCCCGTCAACCGCCTTCGTGAAGTGTTCCAGAAAGTCTTCCAATAGTTAGCGTTTGAAATTGGCTAAGTGTTGTCTCACGACAAGTTAAATGGTCCGTGGGTCACTTTGACGGGCACTGTTGTTGTCTGTTTGACACAGTGTTTAGTTAAAAGGTTTGATTCATTAATGGTAATTTTGTGATTTAATTAATCCCTAGGCCCCTTTTAGGTATCCTAAACCCCTAAATCAAGACCCAAAACCTTATTCATCCATTCTAAGCCTCCTTTATAAGCTTTCAAAATTCTAAAACCCTCTTGACCTCCATTGAAGGAAGCTTGAAAAAAATTGGGGAAGACAACCTTTACTAGTTTGACTTTGCAATTTCTCTGGTCAATTCAAGGTATGTGGGATTTGATTCAAGAATTTTCATCTATCCTTGAAGACCCAAGAACCCTCCTCTTAAAATTTCATTTTAAGTTTTCAATTAAGGTTGGGTTCTGTCACGACCCGGATAGGGGGCCTAGATGAGACATTGCGAAGGAGGACCCGAAGGCCCTCGATCAAGACATCATAGCATCATTACACACTTCATCGGTTTGGAAATGCGGAAGCTAAACATATAACATGTAAGCTCTAAGTATTAGACGGTCTTTGAGCCATTGACGGTCCGTGAAGTGGTCCATCTAGTGTGTTTAGCTTATGTGTTATGTGTTTAGTTTCCGCGCTTCTGAACCGACGATATGTGTAATGATTCTATGTTGGCTTGATGGAGGACTTTCAGGTTCTCCTTCGCCATGTCACATCTAGTCCCCTATCCGGGTTGTGACTCCATAGGAATGATGTTCATGTTTATATGCCTTAAAGTTGTGCTAATGGATCCATATTTCTTTTCATGGACACTCACTATGCTAGCATAGAGCCTAAATGATAGGGTATGATAATGTGTGCTCACCGTGCTAGGATAGAGCCTATATGGTGAGGATCAGGTTCACCTTGGCAACGTAGACTCCATTTTCGCCTAGAGTAGATGGAATAGTGGGATTTAATGTAATAGTATACATGGTATTAATGTCGGTTATGGTCTTAT
Source organism: Solanum aculeatissimum (assembly GCA_038996855.1). Taxonomy (NCBI): domain Eukaryota; kingdom Viridiplantae; phylum Streptophyta; class Magnoliopsida; order Solanales; family Solanaceae; genus Solanum; species Solanum aculeatissimum. The sequence continues at coordinate 2,057 of JBCEWC010012292.1, forward strand.
TTTCACATATGCATGTCTATTAGAATGTGAAATATTTTATGATGATTCCACTTATGATTTTAAATGTTGCATTGTTCATGCATATCGTATCCTTGCTCTATTCCTTACGTCTGCGCATATTGTTATAATGTATGATGTGTATTGGTACATTGAATTCTTACATACTTTGTACATTCCAACATACTAACGCATACTCTTGCCTGCATGATATCACCAGGTAGGGACAGACAATGAATCTACCCCTCATATTTGTGGCTAGCTTTCAGAAATTGCTACTTATGCTTGATGAGTTCCATTGCTACTGAATGTTTGTTGTTTCTAGGAGCACCACCAACCGGGGCCTTTGGTTTCCCTTGATCACCGGGAGAAACTTGGTCCTTCTTCACATTCTTTGGGCAATTTGAGATTTTGTGTTCCAAGCTACCACATTCAAATCAAGCACCCATGACCCTTCTACATTCACCTACATGGTTTCCCCCATATTGACCACAACGAGGAAACCAGTGCCACGACCCAGATAGTGGCCTATTTAATGACTCAAAAATTTTCGAAACATCTTATGGTTGTTCTTGTATGATGTTATACTTGTCATGGTTGTGTTTTGGTAGCCACGGGTTGAGTTTAAGTGGCCGAATGCAAAATAGAACTTTTGGTGGCCTAGAAAAGCCATTTGGGCAGTGTACTTTGAAGAAACATAACTTTTGGTATGGGTTGAACCGTGTGGTCTACTACATATCAAATTGAATCTCTTTGAGTTATCTTCACAATTCAACTAGTTTCACTCAATTCTGATTTCGTATAAGGATGATATGGCAGAAATAGTGAGACTACTCGTAATTAAGAAGACGTTGGGAATAGGCCCTGGAACTTGCCCAAGGATAGGACCACGGACCATGTGAGAGTCAACGGTCCATATGGGTGTCTGTGTGTTGGTCCAGTGAGTTCAGGGTGGTCGGGACCCACCCCATAGACCAAGTAAAATCCCACGGACCACCCAACGGTCCGTGAGACCTCAAACGGTCCATTTGGGAGCCCGTCAAGTGAGGAAGTGGCTTGGCCTTGGTATGGCGTTGGTTTCTGGGACAAGTGTGGTTCCAAGGGCCAATACACGATCTGTGTGAAGCGACACAGCCCGTGACCCCCCTTCGTGAAGTGATCCAAAAAGTCCCCAAAAGTTTGAGCCGAAGAAGAAACCAAGGCATGGTACACGGATCGGTACACGATCCGTGTACTACTAGACGGACACCTTCTGTCCACCGTGTGACTCTATTTTCCAGTTAATTATCCATTTTATTAATGGTTAATTCTTAATTTAATTAATCGTTATGCATTATTTTGACTTTCTAAGGTCCCCTAAACCCCCTTAACCTAAGCCTAACCCCTTTTCATCCATTCTAAGGCTCCTTATTAATCTTTGAAAATTCCTAAACTCTCTTGACCTCCATTGTTGAAAGCTTGAAGAAATTTGGGGAAGACAATCCTTTATTGTTTGATTCTTCAATTCCTTTGGTATTTGTAAGGTATGTGGGTTTTGATTCAAGGATTTCCCTTCATCCTTGAAGACCCAAGAATCCTACACTTTAATTTTTGATTTAAAGATTCTTTAAGTAATGGGATAAGCCCAAATTCACACCTCAATTAAAATGCAAAGCTTTCGTTGACCATATATAGAACCCAACTAGAGTTGGGGTCGATCCCACAGGGAATGCATGAAAATACAGCTAGAAGTACTTCGTCTCATGTGCAATTCTTATTTCTAAAATAACAATGCGTAATGAAATTGGGAATTTTGTAACAAGATTTAAACTAAGTAACAACTGTATTCTACTAGTCTCTATCTACTGTGACTATTGGGATTCAACAATGCTTTACTAGACTAGGTTTGTGGTTTCTATGACACCAATTCCAATACTCAAACTTAAGGCTATTGTGACTGTGATCTCATATACAGAGTAAGTAACCAGTTAACACCTAATTCACCTTCCAGTCCTTCTTAGGTGTATATCGTCCCTTACCTTCCGGTCTCAGAACGTTTTACTTATATCAACTTACTTTTCACTCCAAGATACTCTCACCTTCCGGTCTCAAGTACTTAGAATAGGTTAAAAACCCCGAATTCTGCCCCAAGATTCTTTTCCTAATCACTACCCCCCTTTTTGGGCAAACAGTGAATACAGGGTTACCTGAATGAGTCGACTCATTAAGGTTTAAATTCAATTAAAGATATCTTGTGGTGTATACGGTTATCACTACCAACGTTAGCCCTAAATTTACCTATTTTCTTTGGTAATCATGGTCCCCACAACCATAGTTGTGGGTTTAGCCTAGCATGCTTGAAGAATCCGGATTAAAACAAGATTAAGAGAACATGATTTACACTTACGGTTGAGAGATCAACAGAATCACAACTTGTAATCTTAATTCAATGAATCAAACGTAACAAAAAGTGTGCAAAAGTAATATCTCAAGCCAAAATCACCTTGTTCGATACCTAGCAGTCGTAACCCCCTAAAAATGACCTAATAAAAATGTATATATATGATTTAAAACAAATCCTAAACAAAATATAAAAACCGGGTGTCGGCACGCTAAATCGGCATCTACATTGACCGTTTAATGTTCAACGGTCCGTGTCATATTCCGTCTGGATCTCCTTAGCTCTCGGGCTTCAACCGTTCATCAACCAACTCACTGCCTCAGTTCACGACCAGCAGTAACAGACTGTGTAATGGTACACGGTCCGTGCAACCGTCCGTCTGAATTTCCTTGGTATGTTTCTCGAGTGTACATTTTAGCCTTGATTCTGTAATGTTTAACGGTGCATGAAATGGTCCGTCAGTCTTCCAACGGCTCGTCACACGATCCGTTCACTTCCACTTAGCCTCAATTCCTTGGCACTTCCACGGCCACCATTCTGCCTTGTTTAACGAGCATGTACATGGCCCGTTAAAAGTTACATGGGCCATCGCTCCTTCCGTGTGACCAGACTTGTATCATTTTTTCCTCACTCTGCTTCGGCCACTCCCTGCCCCCTCTCACGGCCAGTCTCACGGCCCGTGCAAAGTCACACGGCCCGTGAGTTTTGTTCGTTTGAGGCCGCAGTTTGCCCAATTTTTGGGCTTTTCCTTCATGTATCCATGGTGTTCGTGCCTTGTCTGATTTTTCTGAAAATGCACTACAACAAACATTAAACGAAAACAATTTGCTTCAGAACTTGCAAAGATTTCACTAGAAAAACGTCAAATGATGAGCTCTTACACGACTCATCAACACCCTCAACTTAAAATCCTTGCTTGTCCTCAAGAAATAACTCACAAACATAAACTCCCAATAGGTAACATGCAACAATCCCTCTGTTAGTCAGAATCACACTTCACACCTCACTTTCACATGCACATACACCCTAATAGACTTACACCACTCTAGCTAAGCATCACACTATGTTCAGCTGATCTTTTTATATTCAAAATTCACAATGGTTAGTCAGGTAAGCATCAAGAGCGTGTATGGATGGTGACCTCACCACAAAGAAGTCTCACACACAGTATATATTTGCAAAATAGATACTGGAATGTAGGCACTCACGCTCACAACAGATTCTCAATTAACACACAAGTATTGCCTATAGGCTTGCCCTTATTTTCACCACCTTGGCTCTTGAACAACCTTGTTAGGATCACTATAGAACTTTCCTGGCTTGTAACGTAGGCTCAGGTTAGGGAGTGGTACATTTAGGATCAATACTGACTAACTTGGCCTCTCCAAAGCACTACTCAGACTTGGCCCTCACTTCACACTACCAAGGTCTAATTTTTTCTTATCTCCACATGTTTCGGGAAGCATCGCCAAAATTTATTTTACTTTTTTATTTTTTTTATTTTTTTCAGGCTTGCTTCCCCCTTTTTTTAGCTCTTTCATATTACTTTTTCATCCCCATTCTCCTTATATTTCTAGCTTCTCCTACCATAGCCACCCTCAACTTAGGCTTTTTGCCTATATTGAGGTGCACAGTGTCTTTCTGACAGGACCAGGGCCAACAAAAGCCACCTTTAACTTAGGTGGTAACCTACTGTGAGGTGCACAATGTCCTTGGAGAGACCAGGGCCAATATCAGGTTTTTCATCAGAATAGGCAAGGTGAGTTAGGTGATTGAAAAGGAAAAGATTCGTTACGACTCAAATTTTTGGCTCAAAGGGACAATTTCATTTGGTTGGTCAATTTAGGCTAAGTGACATTTCAATAAACGACCTAAGATCCTTTCCTAACTCAGTCATTCTAACCTTTCAGTAGGACTAACCAGGCAAGTTCTAGTTTACAAGTGTGCCAATTGGATTCAAACAATATGCCCACACACACAGGGCACACATCCTACGATAACTAACTTCCAGCTAACCAAAGTTTTTTTTTTCTCGCTCATTCAAAATCATCAACCAGACAATATGCATAACCTTAGCACAAGGGTCAATAAAAGTCATTAGGGCATGCATTATTGTGATTATCATCATACCAACTTAGGATTATTACAGAACCTATTACAGACCATATGTCTATGCACATTACGACCTACACATGTCAGTTCTACTAGATAGATCACCTGAGAGAAAAGAAGCATGGCAACAAAAACTCCCAGGTGACAGGAATGTCCCACCCCTTCCAAAAAGAAAGTGCATTGCCCTCAATGCACAGAAAGTAGATAATAGAAGAATAACAAGGGCAAGGACATACCTGGGACTCCCTAGGCGTCGGGATGATCCGGGACATCAATATGCGACCTTCCAATGGGGTCATCTCCCTACATATGTGGTCCACCGGTAGCCGCACTCCCTGATGCTCCTGCTTGGTCTGCCTCCAGGGCTAACCTCTCCTACTCCTCCTGCAATGCTTCCGCTCTCCGACTAGCCCGAAGTGCATTGCGCAACTAGTTGGATTCCGCCTCTTGGGGATCCTCCGATAGGCTATGGCGTAGTTTCCGCTTCTTGTCCTTCCCATTTCGTCGGGAAGGTTCAGATGGTGTCGTAGGGGCTGCTGCAGGAACTGGAGGCAGGGTAGCCCACAAGCCCTCCAAAGAAAGAGCTGGAGCAGGGGCTGAAAAGATGTCCATGAAGGACTGAGCAGGAGTCGGTGGCGGGGGTGCATTATATTTATCCATAAGCACGGCCATCTGATTCTTCAACTCGGCAACCGTGGTAGATATATTGGAGGCCTCCCTCCCCGATAAATTGTTGATTTGCTCCTGGAAGTATGTCTCCAAGCCAATAATCTGGGAATGGAGGACTGCGATCTCCTTGCGCCACTCGGAACACATAGACTCTGCATGATTCTGGAGTACCTGTGGTATGCGCTCCACTATCTGATCAACAATGGCCCGTGTCTGCCACTGCTCATTAACCAGACGGGTCAAGAACTCATAGGGCACATAGACATACCCTAGAGTTGTAGCCGCCTGGGAAGAGCTAGCCCCAGCCTGCTCCGATGCACTACCTGTCGGGGGTATCCCAGTAACACCTTCTAAGTCCATAGGCTGAGGTGTGTATGCTTGTGGAAACACTGACGGTGCTCCGTAGTGCGCCGTCCTTGTCCAGAAGAGGCGGTTGTTGACATCATTGATCAAGGCGATATTTACCCCCGCTGTTGGATAGGTCTTCCGGTCCAAGTATCGCGTGACAGGAACCTGGGCCCATCGGCAGAAAGCTCTGATGAGGCACGGAAATGGCATGGTCGATCGTTCACTAAGGGCCCTATCTTTCATTTTGGTATCGATGACCCGCCCTGCATTGATGGGATATCGGGCTATGAGGACTGCAACCAGGGAAGCATGCGACAACTGAAGAATGTTGTCATTAAGCGTGGGTCGCAGATGAGCCCGCACCACAAACCACCAAAACTTAGCCTGAAATTTTAGGGAGGCTTTCGTAAAGGGGGTCCATGGGTCATTTACCCACGCAGCCTCAACACTCTGCATAGAAATTTGTTGGGTGATCCATGTGACAACGGAAACTATAGAGGCAGGGTCAGCTAACAGGGCGGACTAAGAAACCTGATGGACTTTTGCAGCATAGAGTCTGTCCCTCGGTGGTCTGTACTCTGAGCCATGTATGAAACAGTTGATAGTTGCCCTAGATATATCCACCTCCCGTCCCTGAATAATCAGACTGGGCAGAGGTTGCACCTGTCCAGCCATGTACCTCTACAACCATCGTGAACCACCCCCCGCTGCAGTGAGCAGATCAGCCGAATATGCTGAGTAGAATTCCTATATGAAGGCACGCTCATAGAATTCGGGCCTTTGGGCCATCCACCCAAACTCGTGGAACTTAAATATAGCCATGATATCTGAGACAGCATCAAGGTACTCGGTAAAAATGATCAAATCTGGGATCACTGGCGCCTCTGAAAACCCCAGAGCCTTTTGTCAGCCCCGTTCAAATAGATATCCCTGCTGCCGAGTGTGTACCACCTACCGCGGAAGAACAAGAGAGTCGTCCTGGCCTCGTCTTCATTAGGCACACGAGCAACAGCAGCGTAAATAGCATCATCATCACTGTCCCTAAGCTCGGCATTTGCAGTGTCTTCTGGGTGTGGTGGTGTATCAGGGTCATCTGGGTGTTCGGTCTCCTAAAGGTGTTGAGTAACATCCTCTTCCGCACCCTCCAGTAGAGGTCGCCCCAAGGTAGAAAGTGGAGTCACTTGTTGGGCCGTCCGAGCTCGAGTCGTGCGGGGGAAGTGAGGTGAGATATTTCCAACGAATTGAGCTCCCGCCCCTTCAGATGACTCTGAGCCCTAGCTACTCCCTATTGCTGAGCTGGAGGACTCGGTCAGAGAATCACAAAGTCTGGTTTGTCTGCATGGACCCATCGTGCTTGAAAACATAAAACAAGTGTCATTAGTCTTCGTGAATCAACAGTTAACCCCAGTCCAGACGAGTACTCAGAATTTCTCGTTAGTGGTATTATGTGACAATGACCCTTAAGAGTGACGTCACTCGGTCTATCATTTGTCCATTGCACTAAGTACCCATATAGGTGGACACCACAACTGTGCAGCAATAAAAATTCAACCTTAACAAGTGTAGGACAACTAGACGGAACAGTGCATGGGCCGTGTGATGCGGAACGATCCGTGTACTGTCTCGTCTGACTGGACTTACAATAGATTATTGTAGGTCAACTGGAGGGGGCCTCACACGGACCGTGTGACTTGGAACGGTTTGTTCAATGAGTCATTTGCCTCATCGTTGCCAGACGTTCAAAGCTTCCTAGGTCAAGTCCGACGGGCATCTGCATGGCCTGTGTACAATGACACGGTCCTTTAACAGCGCCGTTGGATGTGTCGGGAAAAATTATGCGATGACAACTCCGCAATTCTGGCCACATCATACACAATTCGAAACAACAACAACTTACCTAACCTAAGTCACCACGAATACTTCACTTTATACCCTACTTTACATTGTATATGCTAGGATACCCAAGGGTGTAACAATGGTGGATTTAACCTAACCACCAGCCAAATCTCCACACGAATTAACACCTAATTTTCGATAAAAGCAAAGGCAAAAGTATGAGTTACTTACTTGAATATGGATGAAATTGGATGGTTATAGACTAGAACAATTCTCACAGTGAGAGACTACACCACGTGGAGTACAAGACGGAGCGTGAGAGGGCAAGTATTCATTGAAGAAAGAGATATGATTTGATAATACTTTGAGAGTTTGAGAGGAGGGATCGCAAGAGAGAAAAAATAAAAGTGTAAGAATGAATTTGTGGGGTATGAAGTAGGTTATACACGGTCAAAATCATCAACCCGCTGCGTCACGGTGCCCTGGACGGATCGTTCAATGGTACATGGCCCGTCTAGCCATCCGTGTAACAGGACTTAATTTATATCACAGTTGTGCAGTGGGGTAGGTTACAGACCAACTTCATGGTTGGACTGACAATCCGTGTGATGGCACACGGCCCGTTCCGCCTTCCATGTGAAATTACTTAGGGACTTGAATAATCTTTACCAAGGGTTGAGTCACTGCCACACAACACGGTGGGCTTAACGGTCCGTGTGAGACCACACGACCCGTTTGGCCCCCCCATGTAATGTGACTTGGATAAATTTTACAATATTTCAGTGGGGGTGATTCTATCCTACTTCACGGTAGGCCTAACAGTCCGTTTAACTTAACACGACCCATTAGGCTTCCCATTTGAAAGGACTCGGATAATTTCAACTACACGTCCCCTTTTTTGAAGTTACTGCCTCACTTCACGGAAGGCCTCACGGTCCGTGTAGTGTTACATGAGCCGTTTAGCCTCCCGTTCAACATGACTTGGGATTTTCTGGACTTATGTCAAAGGGACAGGTTACTGCCTCACCTCACGGCAGGCCTCTCGGTCCGTGTAGTGTCACACGGGCCGTTTGCCCTCCCGTTCAACATGACTTGACCTATATGCACTTACCTGGAAGACTGTGACTACGACACACTTACAGGCCACGTACTGGCACACGGGTCGTGGGTAATGTCGGGCCACAGGCCTTAGCTTAGCTAGCAAGGAGCCTCCATGACTTTCTGTGATGCCCATTTTAGCTTATCATCCTGCCTCTGCGACAACAAAAACAATAACTAAGGACATACGACAAACGAACCATATAATAGTAAAGCTAAACAAAAAATTAACAAAAATTATCAAAACATGGGTGGCCTCCCAAGAAGCACTTGATTTAACATAGCGGCACGACGCAGCTCCCTGATTACTCAGACTTCATCAAGGTGTAATACCTCTACCACTGCGGCTTCAGACGCCACACCCATATAATGCTTCACTCTTTGTCCATTCACCTTGAACCTGTGTCCATTATCTGATTCTAACTCCAACACACCATGGGGGAAGAATTGGACCACCTTATGGGCCAACCCATCTAGATTTCAACTTACCTAGAAATAATCGCAACCGAGAATTGTACAGCAGCACCCTGTCTCCCACATTAAAGCTTCTTGGGACTATGTGTCTATCGTGGTGTGCCTTCATCTTTGCCTTGTACAAAGCACCACTATCGTATGCTTGTAACTGCACCTTATCTAACTCATTTATTTGATCCAGCCTCAGATCAGTGGCTTCATCTAGATTCAAGTTTAATTTCTTCAGAGCCCATAATGCCCTATGCTCGAGTTTCACTGGTAAGTGGCACGCCTTACTAAACACCAATTGGTATGGTGACATACAAATAGGGGTTTTGTAGGCAGTTCGGTAAGCCCACAATGCATCATCACGTTTTCGTACCCAATCTGTCCTAGAAGCATTTACGGACTTTGCCAATATCTCTTTGATTTCCCTGTTTGGTAATTCGACCTGGCTACTAGTGTGCGGATGATAAGGAGTGCCGACTCGATGCTGTTTGAATTTATACTTGGCTAAGGCTTCACGAAAAATCCTGTTACAGAAATGAGTTCCCCCATCGCTAATGATAGTTCTGGGGTCCCAAATCTGGAGAAAATGTTCCGCCTTAGAAACTGTTTTACACTCTTGCTCTCGTTGTTCGGTAGTGCCACTGCCTCCACCCACTTGGAAACGTAGTCAATGACCACCAAGATGTACCACATCCCATAAGAGCTCACAAATAGCCTCATAAAGTCAATGCCCTAGACATCGAAAATTTCAACCTCAAGAATAGGCGTTAAGGGCATTTCCTTGCGCCTAGATATATTTCCCTGTCTCTGACATTGGTCACACCCCACCACTAGGTCATGTGTATCCTTATACAGCGTGGGCCAGTAGTACCCGCATTGAAGTATCTTTTTAGCTGTCCGGGTACTACTGTGGTACCCACCTATGGGAGAAGTGTGACATGCTTCCATTATGGTTAGCATCTCTGCCTCAGGAACGCACCGTCGAATAATCCCATCAGCACATGTATGAAATAAGAAAGGTTCATCCCAGAAATACCTGCGTACATCATGCAAAAACGTTTTCCTCTGGTGAGAGGTTAAGTCCTCGGGAATGAGGTCACCCACCAGATAGTTAGTAAAATCAGTATACCATGGGATTAAATCAACAGAGGAAGCTAATACCTGTTCGTCAGGGAAGGAGTCATCAATGGTAAGCCATTCGTTACCCTTTGATTCATCTTCCAGACGGGATAAGTGGTCAGCTACTTGGTTTTCAGTGCCTTTCCTGTCTTGGACCTCGAAGTCGAACTCTTGCAGTAGTAGCACCCACCGGATCAATTGTGGTTTGTCATCCTTTTTGGTCATGAGATATCTTAGTGTTACGTGATCAATATGCACAATTACCTTAGTCCCAAGAAGATACGCTCTAAACTTGTCGAATGCATAGACGACAGCAAGCAGTTCCTGCTCGGTCACCATATAGTTCCTCTGGGCCTCGTTCAGGGTTTTGCTGGCGTAGTAGATGGGATGAAATATTTTGTTGTGCTTCTGACCTAGCACAACTCCCACCGCAGTACCACTCGCATCACACATAATTTCAAAGGGGCATGACCAATCTGGAGCCACCACAACAGGTGCCGTGATCAACTTTTGTTTAAGAGTCAGAAAAGCCTGCTTGCAGCTTTCATCAAAGTGGAATTTGACGTCTTTTTCTAATAGCTTCCACAATGGATGTGCTATTTTTGAGAAGTCTTTTATGAATCGGCGATAAAAGCCTGCGTGCCCCAAGAAACTTCTCACCCCTTTAACTGAAATAGGTGGCGATAGCTTTTCAATCACTTCGATTTTGGCTTTATCTACCTCGATGCCACTTTTGGAGATTTTTTGGCCAAGGACTATTCCCTCCTTGACCATAAAATGGCATTTCTCCCAGTTCAAAACCAGGTTTGCCTCTTCACAGCGTTATAAGGCTTTGCTCAGATTTAGAAGACAATCATCGAAGGAATCACCTACCACAGAAAAATCATTCATGAATACTTCCAAGGTGTCTTCGACCATGTTAGAGAAAATTAACATCATGCATCTTTGAAATGTGGCTGGGGCATTACACAGTCCAAACGGTACCCGTCTAAAAGCGAATGTTCCATAAGGACAGGTGAATGTAGTCTTCTCTTGGTCTTCAGGTGCTATTGATATCTAATTATAGCTTGAATAACCATCCAGAAAACAATACCATCCTCTGTATGCTAACCGATCTAGCATCTGGTCCATGAAGCGCATGGGGAAATTGTCCTTCAAGGTCCACTTATTTAGTTTTCTGTAATCCATGCACACACCCCAACCAGTTACAAGACGTGACAAGACCAACTCATTCTCGTCCTTATCTATCACTGTCATTCCCCTATTTTTAGGTACACATTGGACTGGGCTAACCCACTGGCTATATGAAATTGGGTAGATCACCCCGGGATCCAACAACTTAATGATCTCTTTCTTAATAACCTCTTGTATGGGCGGGTTTAGCCTGCATTGGTGTTCAATGCTGGGTGTGCGGTTATCTTCCAGTTTGATTTTATGAGTGCATATACCAGGTGGGATTCCCATAATGTCAGCTATATACGACACAATCACCTTTTTGAACCTTTGTAGAACCTCCAACAGTGCTACCATTTGTACATCTTGCAAATATGCAGCCACAATCACAGGTAAAGTATTATTAGTGCCAAGAAAAGCATACCTTAGATGGTGTGGCAGTTCTTTGAGCTCCACAGTGGGGGGATCTTCGACTGAAGGTTTGGCAGGTGGCGACGGTCTATTTTGCAAATCAAGGTCCAACCCTCTCAGCAGGTAGGGTCTAGTGCCCCTACCTTGAAGTGCTTGCACTGTACTCTTATAGTTGGTTATGCTGTCATCGGGGAAGTTGATAATGACAGCAGCCAGCTCATCGGAACTCTGCTCCTCTTCAACTGGAACCTCAGAAAAGTATGTGTCCTCTACATCTATGACAAACATTACTGACATTTCTTTGGGCCTCTTCATAGATGCACACACATTAATTTGACTTCTTTAGTATTCAAGGGGAAAGTCAACTCTCCTTGTTCCACATCCACCAGTGCTCTGCCGGTAGCCAAGAATGGTCTCCCAAGAATGATGGGGACTTCAAAGTCAACCTGACAATCAAGAATAACAAAATCTGCTGGAAAAATAAACCTACCTACCTTTACCAGCATATCACATAGGATTCCCACTGGCCTCTTAACTGGCCTATCCGCCATAACCAGCCGCATTGTCGTGGGTGTGGGGGCTCCCAATCCCAACTGTTGATATACTGCTAGTGGCATCAGATTTATGCTAACTCCCAAATCGCAAAGGGCTCGGGTAAAATCCAACGCTCCTATTGTGCATGGAATGGTAAAAGACCCAAGGTCCTCCATTTTCTCAACTAATGATCTTGTAGCGATTGCACTACAGTGGTGGAGGGTCCCCGATGACTCAGATGTGATAGTTCTTTTCTTGGTTACCAGATCTTTCATGAATTTGGCATAGCCTGGCATCTGCTCTAGTGCTTCCACTAAGGGTATGTTGACAGACAATTCTGTTAGCATCTCTAAAAACTTCTGGAACTTGCCATTGTGTTGCTTTTTCATCAGCCTTTTTTGAAATGGTGGCGGCGGCTTAGGGACAGCTGGAAGGGGTGTTGGTTCTGGTGCACCCATGATATTTGATTTACTGCAAATCTCAGCGTCCTTGGGCGTCTCCCCTGCTTTCTCTCCCACCTTATCAGATTGGTGCAGTTTTGAACTGGTTTCACCATTTCTCCCTTGAACCCCCTTATCTTTGATCGCCACTGGTTCAGGAAGCATCAATCCACTCTTAATAGTCACCGCCATGCAATGCCCATCATTTTTAGGGTTTTGAATGGTTTCACTAGGAAAGGCCCCAACCTTTCATTGATTCAGGGAAGCAGATAGCTGACCCATTTGGTGCTCCAGTTGTTTGATGGATGTAGAGTGAGAGTCCACCAATTGGCGAATATTTGAGATTTCTCCACGCATATCTCTCACCCCACACTCATTAGCCTCCACCTTCTCCAGTACCTTAGCCATCATCTATTCACGTTTCGTGGCTCCATTGCCCACATTTTGGTGTTCCTTATTCATTGGAGGTATATATGGTGCAGGTCGATCATTTCTAAAATTGTCCCTGTTCTACCAATTGCCATTGTCTCTCTCCATGGGTCGATCATAATAATTTTCTCGTCCAAAGTTCCGACCTTGGTTTCCGGCATTGAAGCGTCGGAAACCCCCTGGCTATTTATCAAATTAGCCTCTTCGTTGAACTCATGCTCTGTATCATCATACCTGGATGCCAAATCTACTGCTTTTACCTTTTCCATACCTCCGCCAAGAAACGTCTTTGTCAATAAGTCCATCTGTGTTCGCATGTGAGCCATGTCTTGATCACGTTCCTCTTCTTTCTTGTGCTGCTCAGCACTCATCCCTACAAGGAACCCTGAACAATCGCCATCTCTTGTGTACCAAGCTCTGCTATTTTTGGCCGCTTTATCTAAGATACCAATAATCTCGGGGAACGTTCTGGCCATATACGAACCTCCACAAGCTGCATCAACACTGGGTTTAGTCACAAAGTTACACGATCGATAGAAGACCTCCTTGAGATGCTCATCTGTGAGGTTGTGGTTTGGGCACTGTTTAATCTTTTGCCGAAACCGCTCCAAAGTCTCGTATAACGCCTCTGTCAGTAATTGCCGGTGTGAACTTATCTCCTCTTTCAGCGTAAGTTTTTCAAATGCTGGAAAAAATCTCTCTAAAAATGTTTCCTTCAGCTTACCCTAGGTGTAAATAGAATCATAAGAAAATTCGTTTAGCCACTTTGTTGCCTCCCCAGACAGAGACAACGGGAAAAGTCTGAGCCTTATTGCTTGTTAATTTACTCCCGGGATTTCAGAGGACTGACAGGTAGAGACAAAGTTCATGAGATGCTGGTTAGCATCTTCATGTGGTTGCCCCGTAAA
>JBCEWC010012293.1:0-15971 GCA_038996855.1 Solanum aculeatissimum
GATCCTTGAATCAAGTCCCACATACCTTAATTTCACCAACAATAAGCAAAGTCAAACTTAGTCAAGGTCTTCTTCCCGAAATTCTACAAGCTTTCTTCAATAGAGGCAAAGAGAGTCTTAGAATTTTAAGAGAGAGTATAGGATAGTTTGAATCGGCGAATGAGGGTTTAGAGAATGTTTTAGAGGTTTAGGAGACATTAGGGGACCAAAAAGGGGCTTAAGGAAATGTTAAATCACAAAAATGCCATTAATAAAATGTATCTTTTCGAGACTAAGTAGAGTGAAAGGGCAGCTACAGTGCCCGTTTCACTGTACACGAGCCATTTAAGCCTCCATCAACCAACACTTAGACAATTTCCAGCGCGAACTCTTGAAGAACTTTCTGTAACACTTCACGAACAACTTGACGGACCGTTTGGGGTGTGAATGTATGTGTGAGGGTTCCGTGAACCCATACTTTGTCCGCTAAACACGTCCAAGGCTTGGTCTAGCCACTATCCAGTTTGACGGGACAGTGGACGCGCTGTCTAAGGTCTCGTGGGTTTATACATTGATTAGGGGTGGTTACAGGCCACCCCTAGCTTAATGGAACACTTGACGATACCCTAGACAAGCCGTGCAAAGTTTCACGGCCCGTGGCCCTGTCCTTGGCCACTTTTCTGAGCCTATCTCCAATGTCTTCCGAATTTCAGATAGTCCCACTGTTTTGGCCATATCTCGCTCATCCGAACTCCAAATTGAGTGAAACCAGTTGTGTTGCAAAGATAACTCAAAGAGCCTCAATTTGATATATAGCATCTCACATGGTTCATCCCACATCAAAAGTTATGACTATTTGAAATACACTACCAAAACTATCCCTCTAGGCCACCAACTAGCCCAATTTGCATTCGCACATAAGGCCAATAATAAGGAGATTTCAAAAATCTTTGGGTTGTAACAGTAAAGTAGGACTTACTAAATTGCCTCTTGAGGCAGTACAATACTGTAGGGAACAAGTGTGACATTGACATGCCAAATTGGAGCTTAAATGACACAATTAGTTTCACGAATGTAAGTAAACGTATTAGGTTGGTGTTTGGAAGAGTAAATTATAGATTTACTAATAAACAACACGTCTACTAACTGAATAACACTTGGGAAGTCCACTCGTTGATAGTTACACGAGTATTAGATTTCATGCCAAAGAATATGGAATAGGATAACCTTACATACCTTGTTGTACGACCTTGCTATCACTGCGATGTAACCTCTTTCCTTCTCAAATATATATCTATAATAGAGTGGGTGATAAAACTAATTTTAGTAGCTAGCGAATAAACATGTATTGGCAGTTCAATCATAGCCAAATAATATTCAGGCAGCAAATTCGTAACTAGCACCTAAGGGTGTTCCTTCAACCCTTCTTCCTCTAATTACATTTGTGTCATATATACTATCGTATACATAATGTACCTCAGCTCTATTTTAGTTCCATAACACACTTACAACAGTTCATAAGGTACAACACATGGCGACTCCACACCACACATAATTAAGTAGTGTAACATTGTAACCCCTCTTTGATATTTCAAAACCAATAATTCACACCCTTTCCCTACATTAACAAAACTATTTTCAACATATTTACATACCCAAACAATACCAAATCAATGGAGGGCGTGGGACCATAGCTCCTGATCATCCTCCCACGAGTTTCTATCAAACTTACGCTTAAAATATCGTACGTAACCTTAGGTCAACGGAAAATAAAGATGTGGCAGTAACATATTTCAATTCTTCTAACTTTCCCTTTTTAACTCAATTTCTTCAAGAACTTCAATTTCTCTTCACACTTTAAACCAAACAAGAATCCAAAAGTCTCTTAACAATCAAGAGAAATGAGCAGCACTTAAGAGGATATTCTGCCCTATTCTTCTATTTAAGCATAAGTAACATGTTTTCCTTGTATTTTATGATAGAATTAAGCTAAATCTATAGGTATTCTCACTCACCTTAGCCTGCAACAAGAATGGTCTCCTCAAGAACTCTAAAGGAATTTTAAGGTTGATGCTCCTTGACCTTTTAGAGAGAAATAATTGTTGGAGAGTTTAATCTGATTTTGTGTGTTAAAATGAATGAAATGTCTAGCTATCCTTGCCCTTTTATAAGCCCTTTTTAGACCTTAAAATAATCCCTCTTTGCACCTCCTCGTTTTGCTTCATTTTCAGCCACCAATAGCCATTAGATGATGCACCTGCTTTCCCTTTATTAAGACACTTAGCTTAGATACCTAATCCAACTAAAGCTCTCATTAACTTGGTCAAGAAGTCCAAGTAGGTGATGCACCTACTTGTCACCTACTAGCTTAATTTAGTCAAGCAAGCAACTCACAAATTTTACTCCATTTTCCGAATCCTTGATCCCCCACGTTGTATCTTAATATCTCACTTTAAACCTCAACTCAAATAGCATCTTGTTATTCTGAATTTAAATGCTATCATCAAGCTTAACTTGGACTCGCACCAACAAATACATGTGGGAAATTGCATCACCTCCGACTCAATTCAAATTACTCCCATCCATATGAAAAACTTCGTCCACCACCAATATCGCAAGTCTGCATCAAATGTTATATACATAGTACTAGCATGTGGAAAATACGGGGTGTCACAAAAAGCCACCTCCCTTAGCTAAAACTAACACTTACTAAACTTGGAAAATAGTTGACTATATCTCAATGTTTATTAAACAATTCACAAATGATCATTATGCTCCTTTGCATCTCGTGAATAGACCAATAGATCATCTATGAACATAACTACAAAACATATCCAAATATAATTTGATGACCCTATTCATCAAGTCCATGAAAGTGGCAGGAGTATTTGTTAGTTCAAATGACATAATGAAGAATTCAAAATGACCATACTGAGTTCTAAATGGCATCTTTGGAATGTCGCCCTCCTTCACCATCAAATTGGTAATACCTAGACCAAAGATCAATCTTAGAAAAATGGATTACACCTTGTAGTTGGTCAAATAGGTCATCAATCTTCAGAAGTGGATACTTATTTTTGATAGTCACTTTGTTCAATTATCAAAAATCCACACACATCCGAAGTGATCTATCCTTCTTTATTATAAACAATACGGGAGCACCCCATGGAGATACAATAGGCCTTATGAACCTTTTATTAATAAAGTACCATGATTGTTCTTTCAATTCTTTCAACTCTGCTGAGTCCATTTGATATGAGGTATAGAAATAGGTTGAGTGTCGGGTAAAATATCAATGCCAAAGTCAATTCCCCTTTCGGGAGGAATACTAGGCAAGTCATCAGAAAAGACATTGAGAAACTCATTAACTATAGAAACTGAATCAAGAATAGGAACTTTGGACTCAACACCCATGACCCATACAACTCATAGCCTTTACATAGGATACAAACATACCCTTGAACACCGAATTTGTTGTCTTTAACTCTAGAATGGACTCATTAGGAACTTAGAATATGACCCTACGGGTTGTACAATTAATAGAAACATAAGATGCATGCAACCAATTCATACCAAGAAAAACATCAAAATCGGTCATATCAAGTTCAACAAGATCACATGGAAAAACTTTATGCAAGACCATCACTGAATAATTTCTATTGACTTTCTTGGGTAGGATCGACTCACCAATTGGAGTATAAAACGAGTGAGGTACTAACAAGACTTTGGGAGATGCATAAAACTTTATGGCTTGGTAAGGAGTAACAAAAAATATATTAGCACTGGGGTCAAGAAAAACATAAACATCATGATCAAAGACTCTTAACTACCCATAACCATATTGGGAGACTCTTCAACCTCTTGCCTAGCATGTAAAGCATAGAATCAATTACCATGTGGACTACCTTCTTCAGCTTGCAAAACCTTGTCATACTTTCCCTTTTTGAACTATTTGACCTTGTTACGCCCTTCCTTGGATTTAGTAGTAACATTAGGACACTCGTAGACCATGTGCCCCATCATTCAACAACTATAAAAGGCACCCATTCCTCTAAATCAATTAGCAACATAGTTCCTCTCACACTTAGGACACCTAGGAGGGATAACACCACCATCCTTAGGACCATTAACCTTAGCCTTAGGGTTAGACATCCTATCCTTATCAAAACCTTGAGGAGCAACTTAGGATGACCGTTGGACTTGTTGGAAATGACCACCAACGAACTTAGCATGAGAAAATCCACTATCAAAATAAGCTCTTTTTTACTGCCTTATCCTCATATTTTGAATCTTTTCAGTCCCTACTTGTTAGACATATGTCATGAGCCGAAAAATATCTATCTCTTTGATGATCATTGCATCTTTTTACTCCATCTTCATTAAATCAGACTCACTTAAGGTGAACTTGTTCATAAGAGCCTTAGAATTTGCAACCAAAGAAGGACCATATTTAGATAAATTTGTGAACTTGAGGACATACTCCTTCACACTCATGCCACCTTGCCTCAAAATCATGAACTACATCACTTTAGCTTCCCTTAGTTCAAGTGGGAAGAAACAACCAAGGAAAGCAACCTTAGACATTTCATAATCAATAGAATATTCTTTAAATTGTTAGGCCTTTCATCGTGTAAATAAAACTTGAGAAACTTCGTTAAGTTGGTAAGCTGCTAATTTAGCCTTCTCCTCGAATGATATCCCCATAATATTCTCCACCTTGTAGACCTTATCAACAAACTCTTGTGGGTCTTTATACTCCTTGGAACCATAGAACTCCATAGAATTCAACCTAGAAAAATCTCTCAACCTTGAATCCAGAGTAGGAGTCTTTGGAGAAGTAATAATTTGAGCCAACATAGTGATAGCAACCGTAAACTCCTCATTAGTAACTTGGTATGGTTGAGGGCCTTAAGGAGCTTGAGGAGCCAAAGAAACTTCATCCTCGTTAGCATCAACTCCCTGAGGCAATGGAGCACGTCATGGAGGAATTTTTAGAAAACATCAAAGGGCAAGCATTCGGGAATAAGAGTATTGAAAGCAGGACATAAATCACAAAGGAAACAAAGATTTCGTAAATATCTCATAGCCTCTCACTCATGGAGGTGGTGCACTTCATACCTATAAATAATACTTTACTAGATGCGACATGTTAGACTCCCTAGCATGCTTTTAAACCTTATGCTCTGATACTAAGTTTGTCATGACCCGAACCTAGGGCCTAGCCATGACTTGACGAATGTGAAACTTGAAGGCACCCCATCCAAGCTTATTGTTAATATCATAAACATACATAAGGTAAAGTAAGTAATTCATAAGAGTGTAAGAAAGTGGAATAAATCAAAATTTAAGGTCATAATTTCCCTCAGGGGAATTACAATATCATAGTCCAATACATGCCTCTGCATCATAGATCTTAGTGGGGTCTAGAATATGCTACTAGCTCTCCCTCAAGATATAATAACAATGAAATTATAAAGTCTTAACATGAAAGCATAACATGAACAAGGCTTTTCTCCGATGCATGGTAACTCTCCAATAATCTTCAAAGCACAATCCAACTCTAGCCACAAAATAGAAGAATAGTCTCGTTGTTGTCCGTCCATACATGGTTAGATCATGTAGGTAAATAAATATGTGTTAGTGTATGAAATGTATTAAGTATGTAGGTATTCCATGCATAAAGGAACATAATAATATAATATCAATATGAATAATCATAGGCAATAGAGTATGGACAAGATATGAATGATCAATGCATGTTTAAAACCATGAATAAAATCATTAGAAAAACTTTTCATAACCTAGAATACATATGTAGGAATAAGACCTCAATCGATAATAAGACCATGCAGACTATTACATGGAATTTTGATATTTCCCCTATCGTACCACAGTGAGAATCACATATACATAAAGACCTCACCTTTTAAGCTCTATCCTAGCATGATGAGTATCACATGAGAATAATGCTATATGGATCTACTAGCTAGACTTATAAGCACATAGTCACAAACCTATGGTGGCAAGTAGTTATGACCTTAACCACAAAACCTTTGTACGACCCATGATTTAATCTACGAGTCATAGATTAGCTTGTAACACCAATTAGACTCAAAGTTTCTGATTTTTTTTAATTTTCCATGCTTTTCAACATGTAGGGTGTTACATAATTATTCCATGGGACTTGACTTAGCACCAAGAAGTCTTGAGGTAGGGTTCATTCATGTGGGCATAATGTTATCCACCTAATAGAATCCTAGTAGCAACCTATTGCCTAAAACTATGTACCATTATAGAAGCCCTTATAGGCTAAGGTTAGTGGATCCACAATAGAAAAGGTTAAAGTTAAAGATGTGCATGCATAAGTTGACGGAGTTCTACCTAGCAAGTAGTCTTCCTGAGCCAACATAGGGAGTTATGTTGGATTCCATTTAGTAGCTCACATGGTCTTATATGTCGATTTATGGTATCTTTCCACATAGATATGTGTATATAACTTGAGATGTTTATAATGTTCAACTCATGCTTTAAATGATGCATTGATCATTCATCACCTCGTGAGCTTTATTCCTTGATATGATTATGCATATTATCTATTATGATATTATGGTTTTCGTGTTGCATTGCATCCAAATACTTAGTACATTCTAATTACTAAAACATATTTTGCATATATGATATCACTATTTAGGGACCGACGTTCCTCCTCCTCCACATGGCTAGCTTGGATTGTTGAAGACTAGTATTGGTGAGCACTCTATTTCGAGGAAAATATCCTATTTTTCTCTCAAGCTTTATGTATTAAGACATTTGACTACTTAGTTGTATTTCCTTTTGATACTTTTAATGTAGTGTGAGCTAGAAACATGTCTTAGCCTCGTCAAGTCTAAGCTAGATGTATTGTTGGATAGTGTATCAAGTTATATTTTGTCCTTGTTGTATGATTTGATCTCCCTTAGTCCCATTTTCCCTATTTAAATTCCACTTTATTTATGTTCAATGCCTATGAAATGCTTGGACAAGATTAGTACTAGGATGGATGTCTCCCTGGGAAGTCATCATGTTGCACCCCTGCTTTTCCAGAAACAACCTCTCTATCTCTATAAGATAGTGATAAGGTCTGCATATATTTTATCCTTCCCAAATCCCACTTATGGGATTCAATTAAGTATGTTGTTGTTATTGTTTTCCTATGAGATTCTTAATGAAATGCTAAGAGGATTGGGTGAGGTACTTTTGGGTTCCTAATTCACTATGTTACGACTAGACCCTAGGCTTGGGTTATGACAAACTTGGTATCAGAGAACTAGGTTTTAAAATGGTCCTTGGAGTCCAACATACCATGTTGAATGAGGTATTTCTCATGGTTGTGAAGCGCACCATAACTATGAATGAGGTACTATGAAGTGCTTAGGAAACTTTCCCTTTTTCATAAATCATGTCATGTCATAGAGTTACCCTAAGCTTTCCCCTATTTAAAAAATTGTTCCTTGCCACCAAGATGAGTGCCTCTACCAAGAGATCTAAATGAGGGCCAAGCTCCTCCGGTTCCACAATAGGAAGGGGTATCTTATGTAGAGTTTCAAGCCAATTTCACCATGTTGGGCTTAAGCTATAGCCAACCAAGTCAACCTGAATGTTAGCTTTCCTCCAAAAGTTCCTACCTTGGCTACTCATATGTGAAATTTTATGAGGATTAATCCACTCAAGTTCCAGAGAACTAAAGTGGATGAAGACCCGATGGAATGTCTAGATGAGGCCTATCGAATGGTTACGATAATGGGGATATCACCATACAAGAAGACTGAGCTTACAACATACCAACTAAAGAGTGGGCATAAGGTTATCCACCTAAGGGAATCTTAGTAGAAAGATCTTGCCTGAAACTATGTTCCACCATAGGTTCCCTTGTAATCTATGTCTAGTGGATTCACAAAAGCAAACATTAAAGTTAAAAGTATGCATGCATAAGCTGATAGAGTTCTACTTGGAAAGTAGTCTCCCCGAGCCAACGTAGGGGGTTATGTTGGATTACATGTAGTAGCTCACATGGTCGTATATGTCAGTTTACTATCTCCTCCTATATAGATATGTATATGATGACTTGAGATTCTTATATTGTTCAATTCATGTTTTAAATAATGTATTGGGAATTCATCACCTCTTGAGCTTTATTCCTTTTTATGGTTTGCATATTGCCTATTATGATATTATAGTTTTCTTGTTGCATTGCATCCCTCATACTTAGTATATTCTAATTACTAGCAAATATTTTACATACATGATATCACCATGTAGGGACCAACGCTCCTCCTTCTCCACATAGATAGCTTTGGATTATTGAAGACTACTGTTGATGAATCCTCTAGTTTAGGCACAATATCCTATATTTTTCTCAAGCTTTATGTATTAAGACATTTGATTATTTAGTTGTATTTCTTTTTGCTACTTTTAATTGAGGGTGAGCTAGGAACATGTCTTAGCTCTCTCCAAGTCTAAGCTAGAAGTATTGTTGGACAATGTATCAAGTTATGTTTGGTCCTTGTTGTATGACTTGATCTCTTTGATTCCCATTTCCCGAATTTATATTCTGCTTAATTTATGTTCAATGCTTGATGAAATGCTAAGAGGCTTTGGTAAGGTAACTTCAGGTTCCTCATTTTACGTGTTAAGACTAAGCCCTAGGCTTGGATCATGACACTTGCCCTGGTCCCTTTAAAGATAATGCACACCTCAACTTAGCCCAAGAGCCTAAGTTGAGGGTGGTTATTGTTAGAAAAAATAGAAAAGATAAGGTATGAAAAGGGTGGTGTGATAAGAGGAAAATAAAAACTTAAGGTGTGGTCGCGATTAAGACAAAAGGGTGAAAAAGCTTTGCCAAAGAGAATCCCAAAAGCAAAGACATAAAAGGAATGAAAGCCGAAACCCATCTAGAGAAGAAAGGAGGTAAAACATGGGAACAATAAGAATTTAGGGGGCTAAAAATAAGTAGCTGAGTCAAAGTAATGTCTCGAAGGGGAAAAATAGTCACTTGAACCCAAAATCTATCTTACCATAGCTCGGGTCTATGTTACAAGCCATAAAAGTCCTAATGTGATTTTAAAAAGGTTCTTCAAGAGTTAAGGTGGTGAAAATAATGGCAGGCTTATGGTCTATACTTGAGCATTAATTGAACGTCTTTGGAAAGTGTGAGTGCTTTTATTGTAGTCTATAATTTGCTTATATATATTGTGTGAGGGACTTCTTTGTAGTGAGGGCACTATCTTTATGATATATAATTGCTAATCTAACTGGTTCATCATTTCTCTTAATTGGTTTGGTCAACTATAATAGTACAATGTCATAAATTGATCCTTGTGAGTTGATTGAAGTGAGAGTGCATTGCATATCAACCTTTGCGCATGTGTTTTATGTTGTGAGGCTGCTACATACTCTCTATTAAATGCTTGTGTTTGTGCATCATTTTGTTTTATTTTGTGCTATTTCTCAAGGACAAACAATGATTCTAAGTTGAGGATATTGGTGTTGTTACGCCTTAGATCTCAAGCCAGGGTCATTCTTCGTACGCGTATGGAATTAATTTGGTGACTTATAATGTGGTGGGAGGAATTTCTAGGTATTCAAGGATGATTACATATGGTTTGGGGTCATAAGGCCTCTCTTACATCGAGCCAAGACCAAAGGATTCTAATCGGCTAAGTTTCAGTATGAATCTGTATAAGGGTCAAATTGAAATGGTCATAACTTTTAGTACGCATAGAATTAGGTAACTAACTATCTACCAAATTGTAAGTCCTTGAATTAGCTTTCTAACGCATCCAATTTTATCTCATTTCGAATTTTGAGTAAATGGTTATGACCGTTTTATTGAAACCTATCTGGGTTCTCAAAAAGGGGGATGGTCATTTTGACCGCCTAATGCATTCGGCGCATCGCCGAATAGGTCATTGAATCACTCTGGAAAGTTTCAAAAATGGTCAAAAAGGGTGATCTGAAGGTCCCATTCGGTGTACTATCAAATGATTCAGCGATGGGACCTCAGGACTGTCAATTTTGCCAATGGGATACTTCAAAATATCATTTTTTTTACCTTTTGATGATATTTATACTTTTCCAAGATAGGGTTTCGACTCATTTTACTCTCATATTCTTTTGTAATCTATTTTATCCGTAATTCTCTCCAAAAATTCTCACTAAATCCTACATTCAATCTCAAGATTTTCAATAACTCTCTTTGGATATCTAGAATTCAAGTGAAGTCTAAAAACCTTTCTCAAGTTTCCTTCAAGAAATCTCAAGATTAAGGTATGTCAGTCTTTCATCCATGGATCCTTCCACCCATGGAGCCCTAAAACCTTTTCTACAAATTTCTCTAAGATCAATGGTTGATTTCTCATGCATATTTCTTATTACTCCTATAAGGCATGAGATATGTTGAGATTTATCATTTAATGAGTTGAATTACATGTTTTTCTTTCAAGGGTTTGCTATTATGAGAAATTTTATGATATTCGAAGCTATGAATGTTGGAATACCATGAGATACTATAAAGTTGATCATTTTATGAGATGACTTTCATGTATCCATGTCTAATTTGAAGGATGATATATAATATTGTGGTAGGCATTTTCAGAATGATTTAAATTGATAATTTTCACTACATGTCTTGAAGTATGATTTTCAGATAATGAGGATTCAATTATATGCTATAAAAGTTTATGAATTTTAAAATGGATTTCATGATACCCAAAGTAAGTATTTTACTATTATGATGATGGTTTTTTTTTGAATGGTTCGCAAATTATTATGTTTTACTTCATTCATGTCCTATACTCTTGAATTTCATGATTTTAAATCTATATGCATAAAACCACCAGATTTGTGAATTAAGGCTATATGATAGGATGTGTCATGTATGATAAAAAGGATTTGCTACATGCTTGCAAGTTCATGAATATTATGAATGTTAAGGACTTCTTCTAAAGTTTATGAAAGGTTATTAAATGGTGTTTTAATGAGGAATAGAGGCTTATAAGATATTCTATATTTATTATTGATTTATGGAAAGTTCCCAATGAATGAATATTGATTGTAGGGGATCTCTCATCTAGTCAATGTATGAATGTTGATGGTAGAGGATCTCCCATCTAGTAAAAGAATGAATGTTTGATGGTGGAGGATCTCCCATCTACGGAATGATTCAGGAGCTATCCTATGAATTTAACTTTATGATATAAATGGGTTAGGGATTGGATAAATTGCCCTCCCGCATGACTTAGAATGATTGTAATGATATGATTCTATGACTTATGAGTTTCTACTCTTGTGAGAGCACTACCTAGCACTGAGTGGACTAGAGGCAAATACCCATGTCCCAAAACTATGTGCCACCATAGGTAAAGGGATTAGAGGTGATTACCCAAATCCCTAAGAGGTGAGTACCCTAAAGATAATGGCTTGAGCCGAGTACCCGAGTCCAAGGGCTTGAGGTGAGTACTTGAGTCCATGAACTAGAGGTGAGTACTCGATTCACATAAGGCTTAGTGGATCCACTTAAGCATTAGGAGGTGCACCTTGGCAAAATGTCTTCCCCCTTTCTTCCAGTATAGGGGAAACATTAAGACTCCATGGATTAGCTCACATATTTTATGTCAGTTATGGTCTCTCTCACTGTTCCTTACGAACTTCCTAAAGGCTTATGGTATATCTCACTTTTTGACCTATGGTTCCCTCACATATGTTCAATTCTCCCCATGTCCCCGAGATGTCCTTTTATGATGGTTCCTTCATGTTTTGACAAAAAGGTGTTTACTACTATTGTAGGTGGTTTAAGACTTTCATAACATGTTATTTTACAATTTCAAATAATTTCCTGTCATGCTTTTATGGTTCCTCGTACTACTAATGGTATTTCTCATAAAGTTACATGACTTTATTTCCAAGTATGTATGGTTTCCTTCATTATGATTACTAATATTTCATTTATAGTAACATGGTCCCTTCTTTAATGTAAAAACATTGTTTTTCTAAAAGGTATGACTATTTTACTTATGCATAATAACCTATTTTCCTTAGTATTCCAAGTTTAAGTGTTCTATCATGAAATAAATTAAGTGTGCATTCCTTACATTCCACATGTATCATCCTATGTGACATGGCTTTAGAAATGTTTTAAATGATTCTATCTTTCACTAGTTTATGACTTATGTTTTGTGCATTGAAAGCCCACATACTAGTACGTTCAAAGTACTAACACATACTTTTTCTTACATGATTTCACCATGTAGGTATCGATGCTCCTTGACATCCTCTGCATGACTATCTTGGTTTGAGAAGATCATTTGTAGTGGTGAGTCCTCCATTCCGAGGACAATAGCCGAGTCTATCTTGTTTATGTTGAGACAATACTTCACTTTACTTTCTAGTTGAGTGTAGTAAGGACCCATATGTTGGGAGGTGTAAAAGGGCCTAGGAAATGAAATTTGAAAATTTTCCAAGTCCCAATGGATTTTATGGAGGGGCCTACGGACTGTATTTTAGGCTCGTAGAATGATGGCCAGACTTGGTGAAAACATTGATTTCTAAAGTTGAGTATATGAATTGTCAGACAACCCGTAGATTGATTTATGAGTCATAAGTCCATGCATAGTTTAAGGATTAGAGGTAGTTTTTGAGGATTCAAAATATTACCAGAAAAAACCCAATTCCTACGACCCGTATGGTGGACCACGACCCATAATCGGGGTCTTGTGGTCCCATCCGACAGAATTTTATAAAGGGAAACTTTGACTTTTCCTATTATTATATGCCTATGCTATGTTGTTTTAACATCCAAATGACCCCTTATCAACTCTATACAACCCTAATCTACCCCATTCCCACTCATTCCAAAATATTCTAAGTTCCCAAACACTCTCAAGTCTTTCAAAGATTTCAAGAGAAGACGCCAAGCTAGGGTTTCAGATTTTCCACTTTCGAATCAAATTATTCCTTCACCAAATCACACCAAGGTATGTGGGTTTTGATTGTGGAAACCATACCTCTAGAAGTTCAACCTTTTATCTCCCTCATCTATTTTAAAGTTATGGATATTTATGGATATTTTTATGAGCTCTTTTATACGATAATTTTATGATGCGATTTATGATGCTTTTTAAATGATTATGCATTGAAAAGCTATGTGAAATTTATGGATTGTTTTAGGGTTTGATGATAACCTAGCCAAGTCTTATCATGCTTTTGGTGGGATATTTGAATAATGTTTGAGTGATTCCATTTTACACCTCTCATGCCATTTACTCATGAACTGCATGGTTATAACCTTATGAACATATACCCACCATGATTTGATTAAAGATGTATGCAACACTTCTATGATGTTAAGGGCCTTATGGCAAGTTATGAAATATATGAATGATATGAAATTTGAAAGGGGCTATTATGTATGATATAAGATATTAGAATATTGTGAAATCTATGAAAGTGATGAAGCCTTACCTTTGATATTCTGAAGCTTTGGTTTTGAAAAGCTACTCTAAGAAAATATTACGATATTATGATGATTTGCATATTATGATTATAAGTATGATTTGAGTATTCCTTGGGATTGTGACCTAGCATCGAGAAGACCTTGGTAGAAAACCATTTTCCCATAAGTATATTGCCACCATAGGCTTGTGAATTAGCTGATAGATACATATAGCTTAAGTTACATGATTGACCAAAAAGGGTGGTATTCCCGTATGACATATGTTAATTAAATACCAAAAAGGGTGGTGTTCCTATAAGGTCCCTATCATATGTTAATCAAAAAGGGTGGTGTCCCGTAAGGTATTTATGAAGCATTCTCTGAAATAGGGAAGTTCCCATAAGGTGAATGTTTTGTTTACCTTGGAAAAATAGACCATTTCTATTCCGGTAAAGAGTGATCATCAGGATTCCGAGTAGTAGGTCACTTGGTCTTATATGTCAGTTATGGTGACTTCCTATCTATGTATGACATGTTATGTGGTTTGATGATCCTCATGCATATTTTGACTAAGGCATTGAGCATTCATGACATATTGAGCTTATATCAGTTGATTACGATTATGCATATTGTTTAAATGGAGTATGTTCTTTGTTGCATTGCACCCTGCATACTTAGTACATCCCAAGTACTAACATATGCTTTTTTCCTACATGATCTAACTATGTAGGGACTAGAGCTTCTATTCATTCTCCTCCTCCACATGGCTAGACGATTCGACTGAAGATTTTCTTTTGATGAGTCCTCCACTTCAAGGACAAAAGTCATTGACTTTAATTCTTACTTAAGACTTGCTTAATTATGACACTTATCTTTTGAGGGTGGGCCTGGGCGATGTCTTGGTCCCTATTCCATTTGTATTAGAGGTGTTGATGGATATTTGGATTTTTATGTTATATGCTCAACTCTTATTATATTTATGTATTTATGAAAGACTTCCCTTAGTCCCTTATCCCTTTTGTCTGCTTGTTGTATGTTGATGATGAGATGAAAGTCCCAAGTCCCTAATTGCCCCATAGCGTAAGACATACTTACCCTCCCCTAGACATTATTTGCTATCTGCTCATGCTAATCCTCTTCCCTAAATCATTCCCACAACTTGAGTCCAAAGTCCCACTTCCTCTAGAAATTATATGTTTGTTTATTTATGCTTCCGCAACTAAGGATGTGACATTTTCACGACCCGGATAGGGGGCCTAGATGTGACATGGTGAAAGAGGACCTGAAGGGCCTCGATAGAGCCATCATAGCATCATTACACTCATCATAGGTTTGAAAATACTGAAGCTAAACATGTAGCACATAAATTCTAGGGATTTGGGGACTTGAGACTCAAGCTATGGGGGCAATACGGGAATAGAATAGTCTTGCTTTCATGTAGCACATAATCATTCATCATACTCAAAATTCAATACATTATCATGACATTAGAAACATAATCATAAATCAAGTGAAATAGAGTCATATTACATAGCCAAGTATCCAACATAAGAATCAAACGTACAAGAGTAAGGATTTGTCCAACAATGCCTCTACATAGAAGAGCGGGGCCTCAACAAGCTTGAGGCTCACCTTCAAGATAATGGAAAGTAAATACATGAAATAAAGAGGTAGATAGACGGTGGATATTGCCCTTGAACAAGAGGGCTCACCACTAGCAACATCTTCAATCAAGATATCAAACTTCATCTGGGAGAATATAGGTATCACCCTCGTCCCCTACATGGTTAGAACATATAGAAAAGAATATGAGTTAGCACAATTAAGCACTAAGTATGCGGGTATGCAATGCATATGAAAAGTATAGCATGACCAAGTAACATGACAAGGGGACAATATATGAAAGGATTGCACGTAGCCAAAGAGTAGTATAACAATATGTCATGCCATGATGTATGAAAATGCAAGTCCTAGGTTCATATATAGCGGGGATGTAACCTCAACCGAAAACATGAGTGACCCGAACGAGCCACTATCCAGATCCGACCTACGTGCCAAGTAGAGCCCATGACACCCTTCATCAAGGGATAAACATGACATGAACTCCCCATCGGGGGAATTATATACCTATGGTGGCACATGGATTGACGGAATAGGCGGGGCCTTTCTTAAACCCCATTTTCCATTTACTCCCTTGGTACTAAGTCTCATCCCATGATAATACTTACATATACATATACATGCATTATTTGAAACAAGAGACAACATTCTTTGAAAATCATGCATCATTAGTCATGTCAAAATCATTATTCAAGAATCATGTACATAGTTAGGCCATAGGCCTCATGGTTTCCAAATAATTTCATGAACATTCCATGTCAATGCAAGGAAGTAGCTCATCAACATGGGCATGCAAGCAAGCATCATTACATGTCATTATGGTGCATAGCACCCATTATGCTCAAAGAGCCATGGCATGAGACATTGTGATCACAAGTCATAAACATTACATGAACATGAGTTT
>JBCEWC010012294.1:0-15971 GCA_038996855.1 Solanum aculeatissimum
TGCAACCAATCCATCCCAAGAATAACATCAAAGTCATACATCTCAAGTTCTACAAGGTCACCGGGGAACACTTTATGAAACACAAAAATAGGACAACCACGATACACTTTATGGGAAATAATAGACTCACCCACGGGAGTATACACCGAATAAGGTTCCCTTAGAGTTTTGGGACTCATACCAAATTTAAGAGCCAACAGAGGAGTCACAAAAGATAAATTTGCACCCCGGTCAAGTAAGTCATAAGCATCAAAATCAAAGACTTTTAACATACCAATCACGACGTCTGGAGCTTCCTTCACCTCTTGCCGGGCATAAAGAGCATAAAATCGGTTGTTCCTTAGAGTACCACCAACCGGAGCTTTTGGTGGCTCTTGACCACCGGGAGCCACTTGATCTTTCTTTGCACCCCTTGGACAGTTAGAAATCTTGTGGTCCAAACCCCCACATCCAAAGCAAGCACCCGAAGCTCTCCTACAATCGCCCACATTATGCTTCTCACATTGACCACAAAGAGGAATTCGGGGACCACCCCCAACATGTTCCTTAGGAGGAGGCACTCTTGGATTATAATTCCTCAAATTTGAACCTTGGCCTTGATGGAATCGGCCAAAACCACTACCACCCCTCAAATTGGAGAACCCACCATCGAACTGGGCCCTCTTAGCTTCGTTCACCCTTCTCTCCTTAAGCTTTTCACCTTCAATTTGCTCGGCATAAGTCATGAGCCTAGAGATGTCCATGTCACGGAGGAGCATAGCGGTTCGGCATTCCTTCACTATCAAATCTGAAACACCCGAAACAAATTTGTGCATTCTTGCACGGGGATCCACAACAAGCATAAGGGCAGATTTGGAAAGCTTAGTGAACTTGAGAGAGTAGTCCCTCACAGTCATACCACCTTGTCGAAGATTGATGAACTCAGTCATTTTGGCTTCCCTAAGCTCAAGAGGAAAGAAACGATCAAGGAAAGCTATTTTGAATTCTTCCCAACTAACCTTGACATCAACTATTTGCTCAATCAACCATTGGTTATACCACACTTGGGCCACGTCTTTCAATTAATATGCGGCCAAATTGGCTTTCTCTTATGAACTCACCCCCATTATAGTCAATGCCTTAGTGAGTTCATCAATGACTCTTGAGCATCCTCGTCAACTTTTGAGTCAAAGAACTCCAGAGGGTTCATCTGGGTGAAATCCTTCACCCTAGAAGTCGGAGTACCAATATTCACGGATTAGTTGGCTGGGCTTGGTTAGCCACTGCTTCTGCCAACATAGACACCACATTCTTAAACTTGGCGTGGGTCACTTATTACTTTACCAGTGCCTGAGGAACTTGTTCCTCGTTGTCAGGAGCCTGAGGGGGAAGGGATCTCTTCTGGGAGACATATTCTGAAAGAGCGATAAGAATACCAAGAGTTTAGGAAATTTATCATAACAACTTATGGCACGACATAAGAAAGCAATGAAATGAGACAAATTCCTAAAATATCATCATAGCTTCCCGTTCGATTTTCAGGTATGTAAGGCTAACATAAAGCATAAAATTATTCTTCCATGTGCTCCTTGATTGTGATGGAGCGATAGCAGAAAGTATTGAATCCTTATGCATGTTTTCTTGCAAAATTATGCATATCCTATGTATTTCGTATGTTGATGGTCATCACAAACTTGATTTACTGAATAAATATTTTTACATGAGTTATATATTTCACAAACCCTACATACTACTTCATAAAAGAATGCATAAGTGAACCTAGGGATTGAGTCTAGAGCCTTGGCAACTTGATTGTGATTATAATTGTGATGTGAGCATGATGATAGGTTAATAGAACTTGATGGTCCCGAGAGTCTCCATGATTGAACTATAAAGATTGGTCTAGTTGATAGTCCTCCTACGTGATTGTCTAATTCATTCTTGAAAGGTCGATAGGATTGATTGGTTGAATTATTGAAATATATGATTGAGAACTGATTTGATTTGATGGATTGATATGAGCTCTTATGAGACTCATTGATCGGATTGATTGAGTTTGATTGTTTATGAGTGTTGAGTCTTGGGAGGAGTATCGAGTACCAAATTGAGCGAGAGTAAATCTAACTCGACTCATTAACTACGTCGCCAAACGTAGGCAAGGATAGAGCAACTAAGTCAGATGTTTCCTCTTGAGTTGATCAGCCCTGAACTAATAGAGGATTTATTTTATTGTACGGGTGCATGATGGATTCTAGTTGTTCTTACCCTGGCAAGGTATGCACGGTTGTGGCAACATCAATGGAATTGTTGTACGATCACTGGCTCATAAGTGATTGTTGTCGAATAAGAGAAACTCCCATAAAAATTTTATATTGATAGTACTCTGAGTTGATTTGATTGGATTGGACTGGATTGGTATTGATGATCATTGTGTACTCTTTATTTTTGCTTTAGATAGACATTTAACATTCTTGATTAAGTTCTTTATCTCTTAATTTGAGTTATCTGAGTTGATAGTATCCTACCTATATTTGTTTCATTCAGCCATTTTACTTACTCATACATTCCACGTACTGACGTCCATTTGGACTACACCATTTTATAATGCAGAGACAGGTATTAGGGATCATCAACAGACGCAATCGTTGAGGATCTATCCGCATTTCAGCTAATCGGTGAGACCTCCTTACTTTCAGAGGATTTCCATATTACTATCATCTAGCTACTAAAGTTTAGATTTTCTTTTATTTGATTTGATTTGAAGTAGCCATGAACCTGTCATCGGCACCATCTAGATAGTAGAGTTAGAGGCTTCATAGACTAGATAGTGAGGAGTTGATGTTGAGATCATTATTTCTTGACTGATCTTTTTAAAACTATTTTTATATCAGAAAATTAGAGTTTGATTGTTGGTCTATGACTTTTATATATTGAGATTGTCTACATTTTTTATCTTTAGTCTTCCACTGACATGTTTAACTATGATTGAATGAATATGATGAGGTCAAGTGACTCGCTTGAAAGCCAACAATGATTTCTGAGTGTCGGTCACACCAAGAATACCCTCCCGGGGCGTGACACCTCGTCTCTGAACTGAAGGGAAATTAAGGGATATAAGATTTTAATCTCATATGAGATTTGTCATAAAAATTGATGTACTATACGTGGTAGTTTTTTTTCCCTCATATTAATATGATAAAATTATATTTAAAATTTGCCTCCCTCGTCATGATCCTGCACAATACATGATGCACGCGCATCCAGCCCTGTTTAAAACTATTTGGAACTTGGGGACAAGTAAATCATAATTTGAGTTGTCATATCATCGACTGAATTGAATACATTACAAAACTTCAAAATTTATGATCGTTTTATGAGTTTCGTTCGTAAATTACTCGTTCTCTTTTTAAAAGAATGATCTTATAAATATAAAAAGATAAAAAAGTTTTTTTATTTTTTATTATCCTAAATTAAAATTATGTCAAATATATTAAAATATTTATTAATTTTATGATATTAAACATGTCATATAAAAAATAAAAATTAAAGTGTTATTAATTTATTTTGAAACGGACTAAAAAAAGCAAATCATTTTTTAAAAATAAAAAAAAATGTTTACAAAACCCCTTAAATTATTATGAATTCACTTGCTCTCAAAAGGAATATGATATGTTACCTGAATATAACACTCAAAAATCGAAGTAAAGAATTTCAGATAATAGTACACGTGTTTTTTTTTTTTAATGTATAGGTTAAATTCCCTTATGGCCTTATCATCTTAAATTATTGGAAAAATTATTTAAGCGGATCCTTTTTAATAAATAATTATTGATTTTAGCGATATTTTTTATTTATTATCATTTATAGTAATATATAGCAATATTATGATAAATCTGCACTTTGTATTAAAAGTGAATTACAAATTCAATATAAATCTGCATTTGTATTAAAAGTGAATTATGCATTCAATATAAATGTATTAAAAGTGAATTATGCATTCAATAACTTGTATTAAATATGTTTTATAAATAATTCTCTGTAATATGAATTAAATTTGTATTATAAATGTTTTAGAAGTGTTCAGTGAAAATAAATAATTTTCTGTAATATGAATTAAATTTGTATTATAAATGTATTAGAAGTGTTTAGTAAAAAATAAATTATTATTGCTATAAATAATAAATATTTTCTTAATATAGTATATCTATGTAAATTCCCCTAAATTATTACCAGTGCAAAGTGGACTCATTTAGAAGACATTTTTCAAGCAGGTTGCGCCGAACATTTTGTCACATATTCAACCATTAAAAGAAAAATTTAAAATCAATCCTTTTTATATTAATTGATGTAGTATAGTGGTGGAATTGTTTTACTCTCAATCAGAAGTCTCAGGTCGAGCTTATTGGGTATGAAAAAAATAATGGACCATGCAGTGTATCATTCAGATTTTGTTAGGCTAGGGCTTCAATATGTACTTTGGACATCGAATGAAAAACTCAAAAAAAAAAAAGGAAAAATTACGTGAATAAACAAATATATACTAGTTAATTAGCTAACATAAGTATAGTTTGAATTAATTACGACTCGCGGCAAACATCTAGTTGTAATTACAGTTTGAGTTTTGTATAACTCGTGTGATTTATACAAATATTGTACGCGATTATATAAAAGTTGCGCGTGAATCAAATTGTATAGCAAAATATACAAATATTATGAATTGTATAACGAATTATACAAACAATGTGCACAAATTGTGTAGCAAAATATATAAACGCTATACAAAAACTATAAATTATACAAATATTACACAAATTATACAAATACTATTATAACTATAGTTACGAAATAATTACTCCATAAAAAGGATAGTTAATGATGTCCACAGACTAAGAATAAAACATATCTAAAGATACTACAATACAAAACTGGCTGAACTCACCAGCGTCTTACAAGTTACATGTGATTAATAATGTGGGGTGGGCCAATAAGCTTAATGGGATCCAAGGATTTTTTTATTCTTCTTCTTTACCATTTTTAATTAATTCATGTTCAGTATTTACAAGTATTGTATTGGAGTTTTTTTTTTTCCTAACGATAATAATAACAGAGAAAGAAAAAATAAAATTTCAAATTGAATATCTCATCGTGTAATTAAAAAAAGAGTTAATCGATAAAAAAATTTCATTAAATTTGACATATTTTATTAAATGTAGATCAAAATTATGAGAAGTCTTAATTATTTGCTTAAAAATGAATATATGGAATTATTTACCACCATCACCACCACCCTCCACCCCACCCAATGTGCCACATGGCACGAAACTTTTATATATTCCATTTCAATTTATACTACTCACATTTCTTTTTAGTTAATTCAAAAGAAATGACACATTTATATATCTAGTAAAATATTAATGTTAAAAAAATTACTTTAATTTACTTCTACTGAAATGATTTATAGTCACATATTTATGACTTATTTTAGATCATATTTTTCTTAAGCTTCCTGTCAATTCAAACTACATCATATAAATAATTAAGAAGATTATATTATTTTAATTTATTTTTTGTCTTCACCTCTTATGATTATTTCATATAAACACCTAATAAAGTAAAATGATATAATGTTTGTTCCTGTTTATATGATATAATTTGATTTCACATGAAATTTTGAGAAAATATAAATTGAGACTATATATTAGTTGCTCCCTCCAATTTTTTTACGTGTCATGGGGCTAACTAATTTTTAAATTAAAATTAAATTAGATTAAATTAATTTACTATTTTAAATAAAAATACAAATATTCAAACATTTTATACAAAGTAATATAACTTACAGTTTTTTGCATGTTAATATAATAAAAAATACATATAAATTTAAGTCAAAGTTTGTATTGTTTGACTAAAAAAATTGTATAGTTTCATTGATGAAAGTGCAATTTTGGATTAAAATTATGTTTGTGCTTAAAAAAACTTGAGCCACTTTTGGGCTGCACGTAATGATAGAAGCATGTCTTAGTGAACTAATAATTGTAAAGTTAAGTGTATTATTAAATCTTTTTATCAAGTTAGAGCCCTTGGAGTACTGCATGCAATCTGCAACTAAGGATATGTAATGTCTTTTTAGGACATTCAATGACACCATATTAGGATGGCCATAAATAACAAACAACAAATATTTGGTTAATAGAAATATTTTATTATATTATTTTTATTAATTGATGTTTAATATTCTTTTTGATTAGATTTGT
This sequence comes from Solanum aculeatissimum, assembly GCA_038996855.1. NCBI lineage: Eukaryota > Viridiplantae > Streptophyta > Magnoliopsida > Solanales > Solanaceae > Solanum > Solanum aculeatissimum. The sequence continues at coordinate 6,231 of JBCEWC010012294.1, forward strand.
TTGTCAAATATTTGTCAATTTGATTTTTAGGGTGGGACAGTTTGTTTTTCTATTACACCTTCAATTTATTAATATAGAGTTAATATTTTTTTAAAATTTAGTGAATAAAATATGCATAGGACCTTATCAAACAATATGGGTAAAATGATAAATTTACTATGCCAATAATTTTATTCTTAATAAGTGTGTCAAGTCAAAATTTGACAAGTAAATTCGAACGGATGGAGTATTAGAACTTGAATGATTTGAATAATAGTATTCATAAGAATAAAATACAAGAAAAAATAATTAGCATCTTGATATGTCAAAAGTAACCAGTAAAAATAAAAATATATTTTAAAATAAGTGATAAATAAAAATAACGGGAGGGAGTAGTAAACTTGCAAAAAAAATAAGGAATAATTTTATCAATTCTAAAATGCTGATTTACGCAAATATCATTTTTTATGTTTTTTTTTAAAACAAACTTGGTCCTATTTTAAAAATTATATAAATATGGCCATGGGGAAATTATCCTTTTTACTCAACAATATTACTTTATACGAAATTTTGAACACGTTTAAATATTCTTAGTGAGGAATAATATCACCCAAAATAAGGAATATTTTAATTAAAGATGACTCGAAATGAAAAAGAGAAAAAGAGAAGCAAAGGCAACCAGAGACTACTAGAAGTCTAGAATAATAATTAGTTAGGATTAGTACTTTAGTTTATTTAATTAATCAAGTTTGGTACTTTTGTTAATTTAGTACTAGAATAATTTATCAGATGATGCTACAGGTGATTTTCTCATTTTTATAAGGAAAAAGGAAAAGATATGTTGACTTTGACCAAGACAAAGCCAAAAAAGGAAGAGGCAAAAGATATTGTTCCCAATATATTTATTAGATGGTTCTTGAATGTATTGTTATATTAATTAGTAAAGAGGAGGATATGAAAATTTTATCTCAAGCTAAAAAATAATATTAATATGATTCAGAAATGAATAATTATTTTATATACGTATATTTTAAGATGTTATAAAATAGCCTATAATCTAACTAAACTTTTATAACGAAAAAAATTTCTTAAGAAAAGTATTTTCTTTTTTCCAAATTAGATTGTGCATAGTATTAAAAATATTTTTGAAGTTTGAACTATGTCATGCAGTAATACAAAAAGTGTTAAGTTTTGATTGTTTTTTTTTTCTTCAGAAAATATATGATTTATTAGAATTCAAAAGCATTAAGGGAAAATGAGTTTTAACTTTATGTACTTTCAAGTTATAATGTATATAGTTTAATCATCATGTCAATAGAGTCACAATTTAAATTTAAATTTTACGAGTTTTGAAATATATGTTTTAGGTTTAATATTGAAGTCGTACTTTCAACATGTTCAATATAAAGAAAAAGTGAAATTTAATAATTGTAATGACCTTAACGGCTATTTTAGGAATCCTCAAGAAATTACCATTTTCTCTCGTTAATTCTCTAAGGTGTTATTTCATCGAGTTACGCTGTTGGCATTGAAAAAATAATCCCAAATTGAAAAGTGTGCAAATGTTAGAATTTGAAGGTTTAAGATGGTTTATAGCGAATTCCGATACTAATTGGAGTCTTGGATAGTCGGAATGGATTTTTTATAGATCTGTTGGACTCAGGAGATGATTTTAGGTTTAGAAGAGGTGTTGTCTTAGCTTTCGAAAGTCCCGAGTGGCTTTTGACCTTTTTTGAGTTTTGACTAGTAGTTGCATTTTATTGGGTCTCAAGTCAAGGAGACCTCAAATTCGATTTTCGACAGTTCCATTGAATCTGGAACGTCGAATTTCATAGGATAGCATATGTAGGTTATGTGAATGGGGTTCAGAACAAATCTCGAGAGTTGGATCGGAGACTTAGATATTTTTTTCAGTTCTCTGATATTTGGTGCCTTGCAGGTGTCGCTATAGCGGACCAGGTCCCGCTATAACAAAACCTACAGGGTTCGCAATAGCCGACGATGTCTTGCTATAGCGAAGACGGGTATTAACACCCAATTTTGATCGACCTATAACATTTTCTAAGTTGTCATTTGATTAAAATAGGTATTTTTAAAACTTTTAAAATAAATGAGTTTATTTTCAATTTTATCCAAATAATTATGTATTTTTAATATTCTTGTGTTTATTTTATTATTGTTATTATTATTATTATTATTTACTTTTATTATTATTTTAGCGGTAATAATAGCAGCAGTAATATTTATTATTTTACTTATTATCATTATTATATCAATATCGTATTTTTAACATATTACATATTTTTAATATATTGATTTTTAATTTAAAATAGTAATTTTAATACATTTAATATTTTTTACATATTAATTTTAGCATTTATTAAATATCCTCTTTACATAAAGATTATTATTTTAAAATATTGTATATTTATATAAAAGTGTATGTTATATTTATTAATTAGATAACAATCTATTCAATTTCATCCCAATTTGTTTAGTTTGTAGCCTCTTCTACCAATTTCATTTCATTTCTAGTCGATTTTCTTGAAATACATTTCAATTTTAGTCAAATTCCCTACAATTTCTTTCAATTTTAGCCTCAATTGGGGCAATTTGTGGCTCAATTTCAAATCCCCAATTCAATTCCATGTTGATTCAATCTGGATACCCATTTTTGACCCGGATTAGATCCATTTTATTTGGGAATTAATCTCATTCGTTCATTTTGATCCAAGGGTCCGAATTAACTCTTATTTTATTTCCATTCTTATACCTTACCATCCCCAAAACCTCATGAATCTTTCACTTTCCCCTCTTTAGTGAACCAAACGAGAACTCCTCACAGCCGCCACCATCTTCCACCAGCCGACACCCTCACCCACAGTCTCGACGACCCTCTCCTTTGTCGCCTTCTCCTATCCGTCATCACCCTCTCTCTCCCGTCTTGTTTTTCATTTTTTCGAAGAGGATAGCCACCAACAACCCCGTCGCCCTCCTCTCTCACTGAAAAAATATGAAACCCCATATCCAACAACCCCCTTTTGCCTCCATCTCGTCGGCGAAGAACCCCTTTCTCGTCGGCAATAGTGACCCAAATAATCTCTTCGACCTCTTTCCCCTCCAGCCACCAGAACTCCTCTTCAAACAGAGATATCAAGGAAAATAGAGAAAATTACTTTACCATCTCGTCTCTTTTTCTGTTGAGCATTACTTTAAGAAGAATAAATAGGAAAGTATATTTTTGTGATCTTAGGTAATAATTTTAAAAAAAATTATGAAATAAACAACTGATTCTTCTAAATTTTTGCTAAACAACGTGTAATTATTTTAATAGATAACTTGTAGTTATTTTTAGTAAGCGTGAAATATTTATACAAACACTAAACATTTACATGTTTTTTAAACAACTGTATGTGTTTACATATATTGACATATGTATATTAAGAATTTGGTTTTAAACAGCTGTATGGTGTTTACATATATTCACATATGTATATTAAAATTTTGGTGTTTAAACAACAGTATGTTGTTTACTGTTGTTTAAACAACTGTATGGTGTTTACATATATTCACATATGTATATTAAGAATTTGGTGTGTAAACAACAGTATGTTGTTTACTGTTATTTAAACAACTGTATGGTGTTTACATATATTCACATATGTATATTAAGAACATGTGTTGCAAATCCTTCCTAACCTACTGTATGAGTTTTAGATCACTTCCAGTGATCAAAAGATCATTAACATATACAAGGATAATAAGAATGTCAGCACCTATCTTCTTTGTGAATAAAGAATAGTCATAGTGAGATTGTTGGAACCCCATATCAACCAGTGCCTTAGTTAACTTTAAATTCCACTGCCTTGGTGTTTTCTTCAACCCATATAGAGATTTGTGAAGTTTGCAAACCATGTGTTTCTCCCCTGGTTTGCAAAACCTTCAGGAATCTGTATGTAAACTTCCTCAAGAAGATCACCCTGAAGGAAGGCATTATGAACATCTATTTGAAACAGAAACCAACCACTAAAAGCAGCTAAGGAAACCATTGATCTTACAGTAACCATCTTGGCTACTGGAGAAAAAGTCTCAGTGTAGTCTAAGCCTTCCTGTTGACTGTACTCCTTAGCAACCAACCTAGCTTTGTATCTTTCAACATTTCTTGAGAAATTATACTTCACTTTAAACACCCACTTGCAGCCAATGAGATGTTTATTAGGAGGTAAAGGAACAAAGTTCCAGGTGCAATTATCCTCAAGAGCATCAATTTCATCCTTCATAACATTCACCCAAAGAGGATCTTGACGGGCTTCAAAGTAGGAGGAAGGTTCAATTATAGCAGAGTAAGCAGAAAGAGATGCTCTATAGGAGGGTGACAATCTAGAATAGGAGACATACTTAGACAAAAGGTATAGGCAAGCAGACTTGGCACATGGAGTAATATAGTTATCAAGCCAGATATGAGGCTTAGAGGATCTAGTGGATCTTCTGAGGGAAACAGGAAGTGGAAAGGGTGATACATCTAAGGTGGATTCGACTGTAAGAGAAGGCTCAGAAAAGGTAAGAAGAGGTGAGGAAGGAGCAGAAGAGGAGAATGATCAGGAAATGTAAGAATTGGAAACAAAGGGCTAGGAGATGTGTTTTGATCCTTGCAAGGGAATATGTCTTCATTAAAGATAGTGTATCTACTTATAAAAAGGAATGAAAGACTAAATCATATAAAACATAGACTTTTATGGTAGCAGAATATCCTAAATGCACATCAGGAATAGCTCTAGGGGAAAACTTATCAGATTTCTTTGGATCAGTAGCATAGCATAGTAAGCCAAATACTCTAAGGTGTTGAAGTGAGAGAGGCTTGTCAAATAATTTTTTAAAGGGAGATTTGCCTTTTAGGAGCATAGTAAGTAATCTATTGAGTATATACACAACTGTAGAAACACAGAATCCCCAAATATTTAAAGGTACAAAGGCTTGAAATCTCAAAGCTCTAGCCATATCAAGAATTGATCTATGTCTTCTTCCAACAATTCCATTCTGCTGAGGGGAATACACACAGGAACTTTGATGTAGGATTCCATGTTCTTTCAACAAATTTTCTACTTGGGAATTAAAAAAACTCAGTATCATTGTCAATCCTAAGACATTTAACTCATTTTCCAAATTGTGACTTTACCATACAAAGAGAGTCTCTCAAGACAGTAATAGAATCAAATTTGGTAGTCAACAAGAAAATCCATGTATATTTGGACATATCATCTACCAGGGTAAGAAAAAAAAAATTCCATCATGATTAGGAACTCTGTAGGATCTCCACACATCACAGTGCACAATATCAAAGATAGAAGTAGAAATACAAGTACTAGTTGGAAATGGTAATCTTACCAGGGTAAGAAAAAATCTTTTTACATCATGATTAGGAACTCTGTAGGGTCCCCACACATCACAGTGCACAATATCAAAGATAGAAGTAGAAATACAAGTACTAGTTGGAAATGGTAATTTTATATATTTAGCAATAGGGCATACACTGCAGCTATGATCCTTCAAATGCATAAGATGTAAATTGTCTATCTTACTTAGGATCTTAAGAGGAGAATGTCCAAGTCTCATATGCCATAGACTAGTCATGGAACATGAATTATTAGGAATAAATGAATTCAAACTGAAAGAACTAGGACTATTAGAAGTCTTATTAGCAACAGGACCTTCATGACCATTGTTCTTCAAGTGGTGAAGATTGTGTCTGACCTCAGTTTTCAACAGATATCAGTCTTGATCTTCCTTACCAATCCTCAGGACCCTCCCATTGAAGAGATCTTGAAAGATGTAAAAATCAGAAAAAAAAAACAATACAACACACTGTAATTGTTTTGTTAATTGGGAGACAAATAACTGGTTATACTTGAAATCAGGTATAAATAGAATATCTTTCAGTACTTTGTTCTTAAGAACTAGTGATTCACCAACATAGCTTATGGGCACCTGGCCTCCTGTAGGCAAGTTAAACTTTTATATCTCCTTTAACACCAAGCTCCTTGTACTGATTTATTAAACTTAGACTGTGAACCATATAGTTAGAGGCACCTGTGACAACAATCCAATTGGAGTTAGCTACATCAGACATGAGTGTTGTGGCAATATCTGTTGTACTAGAGGTGGCAACATTTGTCATAGTATCTATTTCTTTGCCTTTACTTAATAGCTGGAGGATTTGATTATACTGCTCAGGTGTAAACTGTTGTATTCCCTGTGAGCCTGTAGTGTCAGAGTTTGTAACAGAATCATGAACTTTGCTAGCACTGAGTTGACTACCTCATGTTGTGGCATTGTTAGCATGAGAACCAGGTGCACCTCCTCTCATTTTGGGATAACCATGTAACTTGAAGGAAATTTCTTTGGTGTGACCTTTGTAGTGGCAATACTCACAATACATATGAGACCTTCCAGTGCCATAGATATTCCTTCAATCACCTGAGTTCCTCTGTCTGTATCCACCATTATTTTCATTTCCAGAACTAAAAGTGTTGCTTCCTCTAGCTACTGGATTAGTATTATTATTTCCAGTACTATCGATAGTTGATTGATATCCTCCATTGTTAGCTTGATGGCCACTAGGCATCCTATTGCTCATAAGAGTAGTTTCTGAATGTGCTTTTGTAGAACTAGTGTTGGTACCATTTATTCTCTGACTTTCAACATTTATTATCATAGCATATGCTCGATTGACAGTTGGAACAGGGACTATCATCAGTACTTGGCTTCTTTCATGATCATAAGACTCATTCAACCTCATCAGGAACTGCCACAACTTCTGAAACTAGAAGTGTTCAACATACTACTTAGATTCAGGGCAAGCACATGAAGGAGGAGGCAATAGAGTTTCAAATTCATCCAGAGTTCTCTTAACCTAGAGAAGTAGTTAGAGACAAATGAGGTTCCTTGAGACAGAGTAACTATCTCCTTATGAAGGTAAAATGCTCTAGAAGCATTAACTTTATCAAATCTCTCGCGAAGATCTTCCCAGACTGTGTGTGCATCAGATCTATAGATAACAGTGTTAATTAGATCTTTGGACACAATATTCATGATCCATCGTAGAACTATAGCATTGCATCTCTCCCATAAATCATGCATAGAAGGAGGATACATGTCCTTTCTACATGTTCCTAGTAGAAAGCCTAGCTTGTTTTTGTCGAGTAAGACAAGTTTTAAGGATTTACTCCACAATGAATAATTTTCAGAACCTAGAAGCTGAACTGAGATGAGAACAACACCTTGAGTATCAGATGGGTGAATGAATAATGGGGATGATTGTGGTCAATTTGTTTAATTTGACCTGAACGCATGCTTGGAAGTTGAATTCCAGCAGTTTCAACAGGAGTAGCCATGGATGAATTGTGAGCAACAACTAAGTTGGAAATTGTAGAACCCTAGTGAACGAAAAACTTCAATCTTCTCCTAAATTGAACACTTCCGATTCAGCTGAACACAAATCTCATAAGCTCTGGATAGTTCCCACAGCTTTGATATCATGTTATTGAGTTCCATTACTGAGAGCTTGTGAAGAAGAAGAAGATATTTTGAAAATTTTGAGTTCTATTCAACCAGCTGATCCGTTACATGTGAGTACAATATGTATATATACAAGTTTTAGGTAGCTTAAGATGACAACTATCATTACTAACTAACTAACAAACTCACTAACTAACTAACAAACTCACTAACTAACTAATTGATTACACTTTACAGTTAATTAGTTGTACTCAACAATATCCAACTTCCCAACTCCACCTATACCATTAATCTTCTCTTGTCCTTGTCATTGATTTGCTTACTTTTACTCGTTTATTTTTGGATTCTATACAATTTTTCAAAAAAATTTTTTATAAGTATAAATATATTTTATTACAATATTCATATTACTAGATGTAATCTTAAGTCTTGAAAAATAATTAAAATTAAGAGTAAAATATAAAAAAATTATTATCTTTTGTTGATATGTTAAAAGTAATAACAAGTATATATTCTGTTTTAGTTACATGTTCATGCTATATTATAACGTAGTTTTATTAGCATATTTGAAGTCGTTACTTGGAGATATTATTGTCAATGTTAAAATGATTTTCCCTTCCAACTTTCCTTTAAACAATTTTGATCAACCACTGATAAGGTACTTTTTTATCCCCCCCCCCCCCCCCCCCCCTCGCCCTTTAAATAATTAAAGCACCACTAAAATAATTGATTTTATATATACTATGATTGTTGAATACATTCTATTTTTCTTGTTTTCCAGCCACATATATCTCTATTATTTTTGTTGGAGTCATAGTGATGTCAACTTGAAAGGGTGTGACACCCTTCATGGCGCGGTGGTCTTGCTCAACGTGATGCCTTTGGTGGCATGGCAGGTGGCGCACCCAATCATTAAAATACACTAAGCATAAACACAATTACTAGAATAAATCCCTTAAAAAACAATATAAAATATTAAAATCTAAGATAAATAATAATTAAATGCCTTTTAGGCTGCACGTCAGAGCTCATGACAGTAAATAAATTTTTAGCTAGCATTTGATCAATATATTTTAGTTCAAATTTAAAAGAATTATTTTTGATTGACAATAAATTTTGGATGAGATCTTAAAAATTTGTCTTCAAAAAGATTTATAAATGCAATAATTGACCAGACTACTTCAATACTTTGGAAAATAATTTTTAAGTAAAAATGCATATGATTAAACTCAATTTTAAATCCAAAAATTATAATTTAAAAAAATCAAATTTTAAAATTTCAACTTCAAATTATAGCCAAACGAAAATTTAGACCAGTCAAATTCGTCAACTTTCATTAACAAATTAATTTTTATACAATTTATTTGTTTGTTTTTCATGGTCAATCAATATAAAGCATGCCATTTTTTTGGTAGTAAATTTTGTCAACACCAATTGTTCTTCTTCATTTATTTTTTTTTAATTTATGGTATGTCACATTTGAACATAACAAGGGCAGGTTCAGTCTCAATTAATGAAAATTAATTCCTCATTAATGAGAGCTGGCACTCCCCATTTGACGTATTCCAATTTAAATCCTCTTCCATTCAAAAAAGAAAATATTTTTTCCTTTATTTTATTTGTCAATTTTATAGTATATCAAAGAAATTTTTATTTTTATTATTAGTTACTATTTATTATACAAATGATTTATCACAATCAAAGAGTAAATATCAATTAGTATTAGTATTATGACAAAATATTCATATCAATCGGTACTTTATTTTTTAAATGACATGTAAAATTTAAAATGAACAAATAAAAATAAATGAAGAGCATTATAATTATATCCACAGATACATGATTTCTTTTTTTTTTTTCTAAAGAGGAAAAATGGTGTTTTTTAATTTTATAATTGGTAAAGTTTGAAAAAATAAATTTCTTAAAAATGAGAAAACTTCTTTTTTTAATATAGAAAAACAAGTCATACGAGTGAGATTCCCAGCATCCCATACCCGTATCCCTATTAGGGGTGGACGTTCGATTCTTTGGTTCGGTTTTAGCAAATTTTGGTTCGATTCTTCGGTTTTCGATTTTGAAAAAGTGTGCACCATATACCGAACCGAAATATTTCGATTCAGTTTTTTCAAGTTCGGTTCGATTTTATTTGGTATTTTTAAAACGGTTTTTCGGTGCACACTAATGAAAAATAAAATGAGGATAAAATCAAAATATAAGACACTTAAAAATTTAAAATCATGTTAAATG
>JBCEWC010012295.1:0-15971 GCA_038996855.1 Solanum aculeatissimum
AAAAATATTGATAAATTTAATATTTATAATAATTAAGGACATTTTTGTAAATTTTCAAGTTACGATACAGTACCATATGGTCAAATCAAACAACAAATTATCATTAAACAATAACAACCCATACAGTCTATCCAAACATTGGATAGTATAGTACTGTACAATACTATACCATACCATACGACACCATACATTATGAAACCATGGCAAATCACCATCCAAACAAGTTGTTAAAGTATGGTTCCTTGCTCTATAAAATCACTCATAATTCGAGGAAATTAGATTTATTCTCTCTTTCTGCTGTTCTACAGTAGTACATGTTCACCTAACATAAATTTGTACCAAATAACTTCTTTTTTAAAAAAAAAGAAAAAAAGAAAAACAAATTTCCAACAAGCATTTAAAAAAATTGCTTTTCTACGAGGTAGATGCATCATGCATGATGAGTCATCAAATAAGTTGGCTTGCTTCTAGCTACTTCTAGTCAACTAAATATTATAATAGACTTATTTTCTCATATATATATATTCCATTTGAGATTGAATATCTACTTTGAGTCCGATTAATTAAGATTTATATTCTATAATTTTATTTTTAGAGTAAATTCAACGTAAAACTTTCGATTAAAAACAAAAAAAAAAACTTATTGCACTATTGTGATCCCAATTATTGTAATACTATTCATCACACTTTGCTAAGGATTTGATGAGCCAAGTCTTTTAGTTCCACTAATAAAAACTTGCACGATTAGTTTCGAAACGGTCATATACTAATTTAGTGTAAATTTAATTAATTACTAATACCACCTCAGCTTAATTCTTGTTACAAAAATGTGCCAAATGTCAATTTGCAGAAAATAGCTTAATGTTTGAATAATGTTGGGCAAAATAATGGAACTCCTATTATTTATAAAATGATTGCCAAATCAACTATCTTATATAGAGTGGAGTGTTTGAATGATTAAGAGTTTAGATATTTAAAAAAAATTGTGAAAATAAAAATATTAAGATAAATATGTGGGCATACTAGGAGAGATAAGATTAGAAAATTAAAGAAGATATTTGGGACAAGATGGAAAGTGACTAGTAGATAAGCTGAGGAAGGTGAGATCAAGATAGTTCTGAAATGTGAAGAGAAGATGCACAAATGCCCTGGTGAGGAGGTTTGAGAGGTTGACTATGATGTATAGATAGAGATAAATCGAAAAAGTATTGAAGAGATCAGACGATTAGATATGATATATATGACATTGAACGTGATCCTACATTGGAGATGGAGGTCGGCGATTAGGGTAGAGGGTTAGTAGGTAGTCGATCCTTATCTAGTTTTCCTTATTAGTATTGCTAATATTAGTCTTCTACCATCTTATTATTCATTTTTTAGTTATTTTTTTGTTGTTTTCTTTAACTTCAGTTACAGTATTATTTGTTGTTATTATTTTTTCTTCTTCATTATTTTTAGCATAACTTCTTCACTATTATATTTTCTTTTCATACTTTGATTTTAATATGCGTTACTTGAGCCGAGAATCTTCTCGAAATAATCTCTTTACCTTCACAAGATAGAAATAAGAATATGTATCCTCTACTTTCTCCCGATCACATTTATGAAATTATACTAAATATAATATCGTTGATTTTTTTTTTAATTAAAACTAAATGATTTATTGATATGGATGCAAAAGAAACATTACAAACTAAATAAACTAATAAAGTTGATAAAAGAGGTAGAAAATTAACAAGTTGGAACAGGATAAAGGGAAAGGATCCAAACAAAAGCATCTGATCACTTAAAAACAAGCATGACTTTAGAGAATGACCTATATATTTTGACCTTTGAGAAGTTGGAATTTGTCTCACCCAAACTAAAAATAATTTTGGATTTTTTTTTTAAGAGATATGGTTTTAATTATTTTTCTAACAAATGTTAGGATTGAAGTTGGATAGATCATTAGTTGATACAAAGTGAAGTAAATATTTTGATGCAAACATAGTAGTAAGTAACTATGCTTAACCAAGATAACTAAAACAGACACTGTTTGACATTATGCTTATTAATTAGAAATATTATTTGAACTTTTTGTTCTTCATTAAAATACTCTATTTCAGATAAAATCGTATTTTCACTATTTTTCTTAATTTATTGCTTTATGTTTTATTTATTTAGTTTCAAGATTTACTTTTGAATTAGAATTTCTTTATCTTTAGGATTCACTCTTGATTATAACTATTCTATATAAATAATTATCTAGGTTATGAAGGAAAAATGAAAAATATTATTATTTTTCTAATATTCAAGACTTTGAAATTAACTAAGATTTTCATTATAAAATATTTTGTAAATAAAATTATGTACTATAGCAAATTTAAAAAGTAAAAGAGTAATTAAAATTAAGTTGAAACATTAAACTACTCTTTTTATTTAATCAATTAATTATTTAACTCCTAACTATTCAACTCCAAATTATTATTTTATGTATTCATGAACTATTAACATATCTCTATGTTATAAGTGATTGAATTGATTTTCTCATCTTTATCCGTTCGTAATAGATTAAACTATTACATCAAATTAATAACATTTATTTAATTTTACTTCTATAAATATTGTATTTATTTTAATGACAAATACTATTTATATATAATTTTCAGATTAGCACGACACATACGTGTAAAGCATGTACACTAAACTAATTATCAAAAAGCGATTAAACAGCTAACGTTTAGTTTAATTTGTTCCTATAACTACATTCCAAGAGCTTAAGTTTGTAAATTTTTTATTTTTTTCACTCGGGCCAAAATAAAAGGATTACTAATCAGTATAATGATAAGTAATTATCTTAGCAAATGTGATGTGGTGAAATATATGCCCTTTGTCTTATATTAGTTATTTGCTTTTCTCTTTATATGTTCGTTAAAAAAATCATAAATAAGATGAATAAATTTTTTAACTTATCTTTTATTCACTCCTTTTGAAAAATATTTGGAACTTATAAACTTTTTAGATTTTTAAAAATACTAGTTTAGTGTACGTGTTTTGCACGTATGTCTCACGTCAATTCATAAAAAGTCTATAATAAATAAATAAATTGTTATGTATGTTCCTCAAAAAATCATAAATAAGATGAATAATTTTTTTTAATTTACCCTTTATCCACTCCTTTTGAAAAATATTTGGAACTTATAAACTTTTTAGGCTTTTAAAAATACTAGTTTAGTATACGTGTGTTGCACGCGTGTCTCACTTCAATTAATAAAAAGTGTATAAAAAATAAATAAATTATTATGGATGTAACTTATATCATTGAGCACACAACTATAAATAATTACATAAATATTACTATCTCATATCATCAAATTTATAAATATGTTATTTTTTTATTCCTATTGCGAGATGCAAATCAACTTCATTCTATTTAACAATAGAAGTAGACAAAATAATTGAATCTTTCGATTCTATATATGTCCTTTTTTTCTCATCCGGTGTCTTAAGAATAGAGCAATCTTACCACTGCACCACAACTCATGTTGATAATTTTATGTTCTTCTAGTGTTCAAGGGAAAACTTATCTTAGGTTATCATTGAGTTTTAAATTAATCTACCTCGATATAAATTATAATTAATATGTTCATATTTTCTATTATGATATAATTTAGATAATAAAATATTTATTTATCATTTGTTTTCTTTTATTTGAGACTTTTAACAAGAGAACGAACATAGTAGTTTCAATAACTTGGATCATATACTTGAACGCTATAATTTATAGATCATTTGGGTAGAGGTTGTAGAATCATATTCTGAAAACTTCTTTGATTTTTGAATAAACACATATATTCCCTTCCAAGCATGCATATATACAAACAAAAATTGAAGCGAATAAAAATGCAAACAAATTATCAACCAATATGCATATAAATTACGTGATAACATAATATTATGAAGGAGAGAAAAAATATTACTATATTACCTCTAAATTCATCGTTGTATAAGTGTGTTACTTTGATGTGAACATAAATTTACTACCTATATAGATAATAAGTGTTTTAGTATTATTGTCTAATTGAATTAGTATTTTTTTTTTTAAAATTAAAAAATTAGGGGTAGGGGATTACAACATGGGGAATCGAACCCTCACCAACAAGATGAGATTTCAGATAGCCAACCAACTGAGCTACTAAGATTCCCCAATTGAGTTAGTATTGGATTTTAGAATATAGTTTATTTCAATCCTAAATATTAGGTACATTGTTAATAGAAAACTTTGATCTTTTTTTCATATTTTATGGAAGTGTTTTTTTTGGGATAGTTTTTTTAGAGCTTTTTGGAAGATTTTGCCTCTTTTTTTATGGATTTTAAACTTTTTTTGGTCTTTTTTGTGGATGTTTTCTTTCTTTCTTTTAATCTTTTTTATTATTATTTGAAAGGTTTTTTTGGTTTATTTTCTTTCTGAATCAAATCTATTTTAGTTAGAAAAAAACTCTTTGTGAAGAATTTAACCAGAATAAGAAGATTTCTCTATTTAATTTCTATTATGTTTATTATATTTAATATTTAATACTATTAAAATAATAATATAATAATTTAAAAAATAATGAAAAAATAATTTTATCTAAAAAAGAATTCTTTAATGAAGGACAAAAAGTTCAAACAATATTTCTAAAAAGAGAGCACATAACAGGTAAAAGGTAGTAAGTTAGGAAAAATGCTCTCAAACATAGAAGGTAAGGCACAATTGAACCATGACATATACAAACTGCCGGAACCACTGGACCCACTGGATGGAAACGAACAACAGTCCTTCAAAGAAATCCTAATGGGAAAAAGCCGCTCCCTAAACCAAACATATGACGCACAACAAGTGATACAGACTAACGCAAACATGGATTGCACAATGGAAGAGGAGGCGATCCAGCTAACAACCCAAAAACTAGAGAGGTTATACCTGTCATGGCGCAACTCAGTCATCGTCAAGGTATTTGGGCGGAAATTCCCATAAAATTCCCTAAAGAATAAACTAATGGACCTATGGAAGCCGTCCGAACCTTTGGTACTCATAGATCTCGGGAATGAGTACCATGTGGCAAAATTCAACTACAAAGACAGTGTTAATAGAGTATTACATGAAGGACCATGGTTTATTGCAAAGAACTTCATCTCTGAGAGAAGTTGGGAACCAAATTTTGTCCCACAGTCTTCAATAATTATCCACTCCGCAATCTGGGCAAGGCTACCCCAACTCCCTACAGAATTCTATGATAAGGAGATCCTAGAACGCATAGGGAAAAAGTTGGGCACACTGCTCAAAATAGATGCATGCACCTCTACAACCCTAAGGTGGATATGCATCCAAGTCCCTCTAGATGTTCCGGTCAAGAGCGAAGTTACTATTGGCACACATAGGCAAAAAATAGTATATGAATTGGAAGGTATAATGTGTTTCTCGTGCGACAGACTAGGACACACGATTAGAAACTGCCCAAGACCAAAACATAAGGAGAAAAATATACCACAACCCATCAAGGAAGCAAGTATGGAGGGAAAGGAGGAAGCCTGGGAAGTAGTTCACTTCCACAAAAGAAACACCAAGGAACAAAGGAAAGACAACACATCGATGGTAAAACGTCAAACAATGATGACCAAAGCTTATGACCCTCACGTCAGAGTCTTCGCCCCGACCGAAACTTCCCAAAACGAAGCTGCAACAATGCAAAAAAGCAACCATCATCAATCCCCACACCCAAGAATTCAAACCAAAAGGACCAAAGATAGTAGTAATCAGAGAAGGGGACCTACAGGTCAGCCAAAGGAACAGACATTCAGCTCACCTAATGCCATTAATGGATTAATAACTCACCCGTCAGTAAAAGCTAACTTAAATACGTGTAATATCCAAGAAGGACCTGGGCAGATGGATGGTTCCCAGACATTAATTATCATTAATTCTGTGGAACCCACTAAGTAAAACAAAACTCCCGCCAGGAAGAACCATAGTGGAAACATTACTTCTCCATCTCCTCCGATACGAGAAGTAGAATACTCCAAAGAAAATAATCATCATAAAATCTTGGATGAAATGACGATTGAGGTCGCATCAAAAGATATCCGGGATAACGAACAACATAGAGAGGGAAAAAACCCCTATTAATGACATGGGATTGCAACAATCCGCACAAACCATCCAGCCATGACGGAGCATACTTCCAACTCTCTTGCCAAACCTCTCCCCAGCCCACTCCCACGATCCTAATTTCAACACCGCTTCCACCTCAACACCAACCAACCTCGTGGTTGGAGATGGAACTAAGAGACAGGTAGCTAACATTCCAAGCCTCGGTAGACAACAGGCAAATCACCATCCTAGTCCAAGATCCTGCATATCTAGCCTATATAGTCAAGGAGGGGATCGATCATGTAGTGGAGAAGTTGGGAACACAAATCTAGATAGAAACAATAAAGAAATCTCAACAAATGGGTATCACAAACACGATAACAACCCAGGGGTTGGGGCTACTCATCAGCCAAACCTTTCAGAGCCTACCCTTCTTTCTTCACCTTCCATACTTGGCCAACAACTAGAGCTTAACCTTTCAAACCATTGCACCACAGAAAAGCCAAGGCCAAAGTTCCCGAAGTCAAGAACCTGCAAGGAACAAAGAACCACAGCAAGAACCCTCAACACTAGAGCTGCTAAGACAAAGCAACAGAGAAATGGAGAAAATTCTAGAAAACTTAGGAGAGCTCTTTCCAGAAGTCTTAACTTTGGAGAAACTGTGGACCAAGGAGATGGACGAGACAACAAACTCCATTTACCTAATCCAATGCCCGGAGCACATACTCACGTGCACATTGAACTTGAGGAACGAAAAGCCCAATATCCCAACAACAGTGGCCCTCAACCCCATAAAGACAACCTAGATAGAGAAAGGGAAAGAGGTGCAGGGGGGAGTCACCAACAAATAATCATGACCAAGCTCATAATCTGGAATGTTAGGGGAGCCAACAACCTCGTATTTAGAAAGAACTGTGAGACCATGATCAACAAGCACAAACCAGCTATGTTGGTGCTACTTGAAACAAAAATAGCCGAACATAAATATCTCATTGAAGCCCTAGGCTATGATTTGCTCATCCAATCAACGCCAAACGGTCTCTCTAGAGGTATAGTGATAATGTGGAAGGAAGCAAGTCTCAAACTAGATAGTATTTCCATCACCACTTAGGGAATCCACGTGTTTGTCAAGGTACTTCCTAATTCTCAACCTTGATTTTTAATCAACTACTTATGCTAGCCCCGATTGGGGTGAAAGACAGGTGTTGTGGAAGGACCTCCAAGTGATATCCAGATCCCATCCGTCAGCCTGGCTAATAGGTGGTGACTTCAATGAAGTCCTGGATTCAACAGAAAAATCGGGAGGCAGCTCCATCAGTAATGCTAGGGTAAAGACATTTTGGAATTGCATTAGGAACTGTGGAATGATAGACTTAGGTTGTAAGGGTCCAAAATACACCTGGACCAACAAAAGGTGCAGGAACTGCACACAACTAATCTATGAGAGATTAGATGGGTGCATGACTAATGACTCTTGGATAAATAGTTTCCTGGACTCTTTAGTGACCCACCTCCCTCGGACTAATTCAGACCATTGCCCCTTGTTGTTAGACACTAATCCAAACAGGACTCAGAGGAACCAAAACCCTTCAGATGGAACCAATGTGGTGCAGCCACCCTGCCTTCAAAGACCTTGTTAGGAAAGTGTTTGGTAACAGAAAGGACATATTGGCCTCCATCAACTCCTTTCAAAAAGAGTCCCACTACTAGAACAAAACTGTCTTTGGCAACATATTCAAGCAACTTCGTAAGACGTTAGCTAGAATAAACAGCCTTCAGAGCAACAACAGTCTCTATCACAACCCTAACTTCCAAAGCCTAGAGACTTAACTCATTGCCAAATACGACAACCTACTCCTGTCAGAAAAAGAGTTCTGGATGACCAAATCCAGAATCACTTGGATGAGCAAAGGAGATGCCAACACCAATTTCTTCCACACTGCAACCCTCACCAGGAGAAGAAAAAATAAAATCCTACCCTCGAGGATGATGTGGGAAATGTCTATGAAACGGAGAAAGACATCACGGACCACATCCTAAAATACTTCACCACTCTCTTCCAAAGTGAGTAGGACCATGCTAGCTGGCAACCCCATAACCCTGGAGAGACCCGCTCCTCGGAGATTGCTCTGAACCACCATCGCCTCGCCTCTCCCCTGAGAGATAGTGAAGTTCTCACAGCTATTAAGTCATTTAAGCCCCTCAAGGCACCTGGTCCCGATGGTCTGGATAACCTTTTGTTCCAAAAATATTGGGACATCCTGGGGAATCAAACTCTTGATTTCTACAAGATAGTCTTTGCAGATGCTTACATGCCTGAGACAACCAATAAAACTCTCCTCTGTCTAATCCCTAAGAATGCTGACAGCAATCAAATCAGGAACTACAGACCTATTAGATTGTGCAACACCATTTATAATTTTATCACAAAAATCATCGTGAATAGGATAAAACCCATCCTCCCTTCCATTATTAGCCCCTGTCAAGCCATTTTCCTCACCAATAGAAGGGCCTTAGACAATGCTATGATTGTTCAAGAATTCATTACCCATTTTGGCAAGATGAAAGGAAAAAAAGGAGGAATGATGATCAAAATCGATCTAGAGAAAGCCTTTGACAGACTCGAATGGTCTTTCATCAGGGAAACTCTCATTTTCTTTCAATTCCACAACAAGCTGGTGAAACTCATCATGTCTTGTATTACAACCATCTCCATTGAGGTCCTTGTGAATAGTAGGAAAACCGAGACCTTCCAACCTTCCAGAGGAATCAGGCAAAGTGACCCTATGTCCCCGTACATATTCATTCTATGTATGGAAAGACTCTCCAGAAACATAGAACAGGAAGTTGCCTTGGAAAACTGGACTGCCATCAAAATGTGTGCAAAGGCCCCAAACTATCCCACATGTTCTTTGCTGATGACCTCACTGTCTTCGCCAGAGCAGACCACAAAACCTGCTCAACAATCACTAAGCTCCTCCACCAGTTCCACCTCCAAGCGGATCAGAGAGTAAACCTGAACAAATCAAGGGTCATATTCTCCAAGAATTGTCCCAACTCAGATAAAGCAATCTGTACTTCTGTATTGGGTATCCAAGAATACTCCTCTTTTGGTAAATATATTGGCTTCCCAATCTTCCACAAAATACCCACGAATGGTGACTTCCAATTTTTAATTGACAATATGAGAAAAAAGTTGGCCAACTGGAAAAGTAAAACCCTTACCATGGCTGGCAGAGTTGTGCTAGCAAAAAAATCCTTAGGAGGCATACCCTTCCATGTGATGAGCTACATCAAACTCTCTTGTAAAATCAACAAAATCATTGATAAAACAACTAGGGATTTCATTTGGGGCACATCTGAAGAAAATAAAAAGATGCACCTTGTGAACTGGGACACTGTGACAAGCAGTACATAAAGAGGAGGATTGGAATCCAGAAGAGTGAAACAAGGAACAGGGTAATCCTTGGGAGTCTAACTTAGAGAATCATTCACCACCCCCATAACCTCTGGGCCAAGATGTTCCTTAATAAATACAAAAAGACTCCCAACTTTGAGAAGGCCAGAAACATAGTCTCTAGATATGAAAAAATATGCTAAATGGATGGAGAGACATCTCGGGAGCCACGAAATGGGTAGTGCACAAGGGGGACAAAGTAAATTTCCTGTATAATGCATGGCTGCCATACCTGAACCCAATAAGAAGCTACACCCAAGGCCCTTTAGCTGAACAGGACAACCACCTTAGGGTGTCGGACCTTCACAGAGAGGGCACCTGGAATCTTGAACCCCTGTCTATAGAAATTCCTAAGGAGATCCACCAAGTCCTCGTAGAGCAACACCCCACTGAGAGGAATAGCAATGAAGACAAAATGATATGGGGACTCACCCATGATGGTGCTTACTCTAACACCACAACATATAATTTCCTCACTGAGAGGGACATTGAGGACAACACAAACTTCCTGAATTTCAAACAAATCTGGAAAGTGAGGATACCAAACAAAATAAAATACTTTCTTTGGGTCCTCCGCCATGGTCGTACACAAACGAATCATATGCTCTAAACAAAGGGGCTAGACATTGATTCAAAATGTCTGGTCAATGAACACCCGCAAGAAGATATCGATCATGTCTTCCTCCAATGTGTTGTCGCTCAAACTTTTTGGAATGATGTTCAGAATCACAACTCAACCCTTGTTCCTATCCGGAAAAACAATCTCAATGCTGACAATTAGATGCAACAATGGACCATACATAGTAACAGGAACTTCAATCCCTGGATAAGTTGGGCCAGTTTCATGCCATTTTGTCTTTGACACCTCTGTCTAAATCGGAATCACAATGTGTTCAACAACGCCAAAGACAACCTCAAATTCGACATAGTGCATGGGCACGCGATCGAGTATGCCTTGGTAATAATCAATAAAGAGAGTAAAAGGAGGACAACCCAACTCACTAACATCAAGTGGGAACCCCCAAACAGAGGTACAATCAAACTCAACATTGACGGCGCAGTAAGAGATAGCCTAGGCCTAGGAGGTATAGGAGGAGTCTTTAGAGACCACATAGGACAATGGATCATGGGCTTCTCCCAGCCCATCCCCCATACTATTCCCATGGAAACAGAGATAAAGGTATTGTTAAGAGGACTGCAGATTGCAATCCAGCACCAACTCTTTCTGCTGGAAATTAACACAGATGCGCAAGAGATCCAAAAAATGTTGACCTCAAGAAATCTAAAATATGACAATCTTCTTCATGATTGTAGGCGCTTAATAGACAGAGTGGGACAAGTAGAACTGAAGCACATATATAGAGAGCAGAACAAGGTGGCGGACATCCTAGCTAAGGAAGGAGTACGGAGTGCCTATTATGGAAACACTACTATTTTTGTAACCCCCCCTCCCCCCCACCTATTGTTTTAGGTCAACTCGAGGTGGACGCATGTGGTACTTATTACGTTAGGAGGAAAAACTCCATAATTCGTATTCCCTGGGCCGGGATGTGGCCCATATTACTACTAATGAGGCCAATGGCCTAGACAATCTGTGAATGAAATATTTTGTTAACAAAAAAAAATATTTTAAGAGCCTTCGTGCTTTTAATATATAGTATAGATTAATTATAGTGATAAAATGAATTTTTTTTAATTAATTTTGTCTTGCTTCGGTAAATTGACAAATAATTTAAAATAATTATTTACCATAAGATGAACAAATATTATAGGATGGAGGGAGTAACAATTAATCCCAAAATAGTTTAGAGTAGGCAGTAGGCTTTATAATCCTTAATATCCATATAATTTTCCTTCCTTACCACACTCAATAATATGTGGCAAATTATGTATCAAAATTTGAGTATTTATCATTAACAAACTAGTTTTGATTTCTTATAATTAAGTGAAGAAAGAAGAACGAAATAAAAAATGTATATGCCTGAATAATTACATTCCTACATTTCGCTAATTATGAGATTATACTGTATATATTAATATTGTATTATATACTCTGTTTGTTATTTTATTTCAAATGTTTTATTATTAATATATCATTCTAAAAATAGATTATCTCATGGGTATCTAAAGATTTGTCCCCAAAATTTGGACAATCGACCAAATAAACTGCCACATACTTTAATTTAGTACATACCAAAAGTGGTAAGAAAAATTAATTAGATTAATTTAAACTCCAAATTATATACTACTATTTTTTTTTAATCTTTTGCAGTCTTGCATTGTTCTTAGTAAATGTTACTGCCGAATTCTTTTCCCTTTAAAATAATATATCACTTAGGAATATTCGATTTTTTGTAATAATGTTCAACAAATTTTCTTATATTATTAAATAAAGTCAAAATTTGTATACAATATAGTAGATCAATTTTAATATAGTAATTCATAGTGGTCAAATATGATACTTGTGTTACTTAGTTTGACCATAATTTGTTTTGTTTATTTTTCACTTTCATACGTTGGCTAACATACTATAAAAAGTTTATTATCGTATTCTCATATGGTGTGTAATCAATATTTTTATTTTAAGAAATGACATAAATTATTTTTTATTGTGATATCAAATTAATATTTCTTAAGTGGGCTATACCATTTCACAACGTTGTCTTGGTTTTTTTAATTAAAAGTGGCATATGGTTGCCGGCCACGTCGAAAAATATTTTATTTATAAGATCTTTAGGATATTTTAATACTTAGGGTGTGCTTAATAGGGAGGGAAAATATTTTTTTGGAAAATATTTTGGTTGCTCATTATATTTTGTGAAACATTATAAGTTTCTTAAAAATGAGTAAAGTGACTTTATTTTCAAACGAAAGTAGAGAAAATTAGCTTCGTAAGTGACGCTTCAATTTCATTGTTTCCTCCTCATTCACTCAACATCCTAATCCCTGTCCGTTTTAAAGATCATTGAACGTAATTTTCTTGGGTAAATAACAAAAATTTCAGTAGTTTAGGGTCTAATTACATGTCTTTCCATGAGTTTTCAAATATTATCATATTTGTGTTAGTTTTCGATTAATAACTACATGTATCTCAGATATATATATATATGAGATCAAATTATCATGTGTAATTTCTTTTAGATATACGGTATTCAAGTGGATTCATATATATCTGAAATATGCTTAGTCTCTCACTCGCCTCTCTCTTATCTCGCTTTCGTCCCTTTTTATGTATATGTATTTTAGAATGTATCTGGTATTCCCCTAGATACATATATATAATGTGATTCGCATGTATTTGGATACACTAACTCTCTTGCTCGCCGTCCTCCTATCTCATTCATCTCCCTCCTATCTTTCTAGCTTCTCTCCTCTCGCTTGACCCTCTCCCTCTTGATCGCCCCTCTCCCTCTCTTGCTCATCTCTCTCCCTCTTTTGCTCGCCTCTTTTCCTATGTATTTGTATTTCTAAGTCTATCTAGTAACAAAAATATATGTATCTAGGTGTATCTACTTTGAAATATAATATGAATGTCACGACCCAAAATTGAGTCATGACTAAAATGCCACTTAATTCCAAATCCAGCAATAAAAGTGCACCAGAAGGAGAAAAATCCAATAGATAACTACTCATCACATAAAATCATATTCCAGAACCTGGTGTCACGAGTGTAAAGAGCATCTAATAACAAAACTAGTGAAATCAGTACATCTCAGTCTTTGAATGGAAATAAAGACTACACAACTAAGATAAAATCTAATGGCAACTCGAAGCCCTGAATCTCACCACTATATCTGGATAATCAACTGCTCGAACGAATCAACCACCACGTGAAAATCCCTGGCTGGAATCTATGGGGAGAGAAAGAAGTAGGGGTGAGTACACATAATATGAACCCAGCAAGTTTAATCGACTGGAATCAGAAATTGAATAAACTATGAAATAATCTAGGAACACTTCAACCTGCAATAAGAAAACCAGTCCAGCATCGATGCCGCCAATTTATATAGAACGACGTGAATAAAATAAACATATAATCTCAAATAAGCCAATCAAAAATAATCACACGTAGTATAATGAGATGTTATGCAATACAATGTAAGGTGGTATCAAGACTGTCACACAGTCTGTCATATACACCCTTGTCGAGCTAAGGCTCCATAGACTAAGGGGACCCATGGGGACCTCGCATGTCATATATCTCAATCATAATTTATCAACTACCTTGTCATCTAGCTCGTGGTCAAGGACTCATGATATGAATTACAATGTATCACCGCCTTGCTACCTAACTTATGGTCAATGGTTTTAAAACAAATAGTTTCACAGTTCGCCATTTCTCAATATGTCATGACATGTAGTATGAGGATGCATGCAATCAAGATACAATTATGAAAGCAATATTTTCGTCAATAAGCACAATAAATATCAAAGTTTAGCCATTATATTATTCACCCTCTTTTATACGTACTGTGATACAATTCTCTTTAAAATACTCACATTTTAGTAACTTTCATTTTTCAAGTAAGTCATGATCCTCAATATCCTATCACAATTATCTCACTTTCTCAACATGTCATGTTCACAATATTCTCAACTTAGGATTCACATGCTCTCAAAGCAAACACATAGATAATTAAAGCCCTCACACTAGCATCACAATAAGAATTTCCAACCCAACACATGATACGATCTCCTACCATAGATTATAGCATACGAATATTCAATAACTCAATCTCAATCTCAAAAAAGGATAGTCAAACCTACCTCAATATCGGAGTCACACTCGAACACTTCTACCGAATAGACGAATCTTGAATTCAACTCCCGAAATGATAATTCTCTATCAAGAACGAAACATACACGTCACAAGGAGTCCAATGACACCCGTATTACTATATGTCTAGTCCAAACCCAAAAATTCATCTAAATTTTATAATCAAGTCTAGGGTTAAATCTTAGTTCTTCCGAATAATATATATCTAGTGGTATTTTATGTTATACAACACAACTATTATTTGATTGTGTATGCTAATTTTATCAAAACTCAAATCACAATGTATAAGAGAAATTTTTGGGAAAAACAGTATGTTAAAGATTACCCTCACCATGATCACAACAAAGTTGCACCTGCGATAATAATTTTTTTTTGCTTAATTGCTTATGAATTGTATTAGTATTGGCAATGATTACCCACTAATGGTGGGTCATACCTTGTCTCCCCCCTTCCTTAGAATGATGCCACAAAATCTTCCTCTCCTTTTTTTTTCCAATTATCCACTTCACTTA
Organism: Solanum aculeatissimum; assembly: GCA_038996855.1. Taxonomy (NCBI): domain Eukaryota; kingdom Viridiplantae; phylum Streptophyta; class Magnoliopsida; order Solanales; family Solanaceae; genus Solanum; species Solanum aculeatissimum. Next base: position 14,856 of record JBCEWC010012295.1, read on the forward strand.
ACAACTATAATGTTACTAATTACTTATACATATCTAAACTAAGTATGATCGTTTATCAGTAGCCATAGTTGAAGCTTTTACCTGAAAAGAAATTTGAAGGTCGGTTCCATGTTCTCTTCCACTGCGGTGAGTTTCTATTCCTTTTTATTTTTCTGTCTCTTAGGTTATGGAGTAAAATATTAAATCCCACTAATTTACTTTAATAAATAGGTTAAGTGGTATATGATATTTTATAAGTTATCAATTTAGTCCCCTAATTAAATTAATTATTCAAATTTACCTGAAACTTAAATAATTGTAGTTATTGAATAGTCCTAAATACTCAATTAAGATTTTTGAAAAGGATATTTTAGCAAAGCAAGAAAATTAATTTTTAAAATAACCTAACGGGTTATTACAATGAAATTGTTAATTAGTGAAGCGATATGTAATTATTTTAAACTACGAAAAAAATTAAAAAATATAGTAGAAATGACGATGGTTAACTAATTGACAAGTTGTATATTTAGATAGTTTTTTCAATGAAGTATTTACATAAATAATACATTTTATATCAACTCTTTTTAGGATATTTATTTTTAATTATGATCTATAACATATTTTATCAATAAATTACCAAAAAACTCTTCTCTTTCTTCCCCTTCTTCTCCTTCTCCTTTCCTTTCTCTTTCTTCTCTCCTCTTTTCTGGCATTTTTTCTTTCTTTTTTGTTCCCTTTTTCTTCTGCTTCTCGTTCTCTTTCTCTTTTTTCTCCTCTTTTCTGGCTCCTTTTTCTCTTTTTTTTCCCCCTTTTCTCTCTCTTTCCTATTCCAATTTCTCATATTCCTCCCTATTCAACTTCTCATTTTTAATATTATTCTTTTTTGCTACTTCAGATTAAAAAAAAGTACAGAAAAAGGTTAAAATTACCCCTGAACTATGCAAAATAGACCACTTATACCCTTCGTTAGATTTTTGGACCAAAAATACCCCTGCCATTATCTTAAGAGACCACAAATACCCCTCAAGGGTTAACAACACACATATGGCAAGCCATGTGACACTAATTCCGCCACCTAAGCTGTCAACTAGGATATCATATAAAATTAGGGTTTTTTTTAAGAAATAAATAAAAAAT
>JBCEWC010012296.1:0-15971 GCA_038996855.1 Solanum aculeatissimum
TGATGTCTTTGGAAGGTAGAAAAATTCAACATTTGTAATGTGAATATATCAAGTAATGTAGGCTACCAAATATTTGATATTTATGGTTTACCTAATCTTTGACCAAAGAAATCTTAAGCCAAAGATGAAGGCCACATTACAGTTTTGAATAATTTTCATCATAGATTATCAAGTCTCTTTCCTAATTACTCTTTAATTATGTCTTTGTTTTCCTTTTATCTTGTATTTTTCATTTCTATTATGAGTAGCTAAACCCATTAGCTAGGATTGTAGACTCTTATGGCATTAATATGAATATCAGTCTATCTTGCTTATTATTACATGAGTTATTATTATTTACTTGTTTACATTCTTATTTGTCAATTTGATGATTGCAAATACTAAATTAAGTCCTTTACATCTATTTTTTGCTTGAAAAAGTGAAAATTGGGTTTGATTTTTAACAAATAGCAAGGAATCAAGTAGGGGTGAGAAAAATCGAACGGACCGATAAATCGAACCGATAAAAATGTTATTGGTTTATTGTTATTGGGTTATTAGGTTATCGGGTTTTTGATGGTTTTGAAAAAAAAAATATTGGGTTATCGGTTCGATATCGGTTTTTACTATTATTGGGTTATTGGGTAAACCGATAAACCAGTAAGATTATAATAATTTACTATTTTACCCCTTCATAAATATTAAATATTAGTATTTAATAGTAATAGGACACTATCGTAGTACTTTACCTATTTTAATTTTTACCGTACTTAAGTAATTAGTTACCCACTTTAGTATTTAGTATTTAGTCTTTACTCTTCCGTACTCCATCTATTTTTGTTAATGCAAATTCTCATTATCATCCTTATCGGGTAAACCGAAAATCGAACCGTTAAGGACTTAGAACCGATAAACCAAAAACCGATAAATATTATCTTATTGGTTTAGCATATTTAAAAACCGAAAACCGATAAACCAAATCGATAATGTTTAAAACCGAACCAAACCGACCGATGCACACTCCTAGAATCAAGTGTATTCAAGAATTTTCATGCTTGGTTAATGGAATCGAACTAAGAATAGGGAGATTTTTAGTTGGGTCTATCAATTGAGTTTTAATATTTCCTTCTCTTTGAGTTTGGAAGAACTTGCTAGAGTTGAAAATTTTAGTAAGTAGCTTAAAATTGAATCATAATGATAAATCCCTTGTATGTCAGCAAGAAACTTATAAGTTATATCCATGAATATTGAATAGATATGCCATATTGAGGTTACAACTCCCGTCCTTTTAAAAGTATAAAAAAATATATATATTTATTTTCTTGCATTCCAATTGTTCGTTTAAATTTGTAACTTAAATAATAGTCTAGTTTTAGAATTAATTACTCAAACACTCTTGCATTTGAAGATAAGTTTAGAAAAATCACAAATTCTCACACTCTTGACATGTTAAGCACGCATATATATTTCTCGTGAGTTTGATCCCAACCTTTGTTGGAATTTATATTATTGCTACAACCTTACTGCATTTCATTCGAGGCGAAGGATTTGACATGATCACTAATAACATGACAAAACAATTCTACTTCAAAAATAAATACTAGTACTAATCTTTTTACCTTTTTTAAAAGAAAAATAATTACTTTAAATCGTTTTTGGATAATTATGCTATAAGCAAGGAAGAAGGAAATTGATGATGGTAGAAGGGCCAAATTCGTCAAGGCACCCAAATTTTTTGCATTGAGGGCTATTGTATGTAAGTACTTTGTCAGACAATAAAACTGATCGATTTTAATATTTTCACCAAAATGCCCCAAGTCCAGAAACAAAGCATGGGACATGCTTGGGATTTTAACAAAAGATGCTTGGTTATGTTGTCACTGGAAATCTAAGACAAAATTTTCAACTTATAGACTCAGAATTAAATATGAAATGTGTCGATAATTCGTCGCTAGAAAACTACTAGCCGCTACCAATTATAGCTAAATTAGAATAGCATTGAATTTTATTGTTTAGCTATAAGATTTTATCTGTTGCTACTAATATCTTATTTTCTAGTAATGATATTAATCTCTTGCTATATTGATTAGACTAAAAGATGAACAATAATTTATTTTATTTTAATTTTTAAAATGACAAATATTTTAGACTAATTATTTTTACTAATCATAATAACTAAAATAATCTGTCACTAGATGAAGCAATCATAAGGTATTTATTTTTACTCTAATTATTTTAAAAATAAATCATACATGATAATTAAAATGAAATACAAGAAGCGATCATGTCAACCATGAGCTAATTTAATTAATAATGATAAGAAGCAATGTCAACTATGAGCTACTTGTTCACTCTTTTAATATGAGAGAGAAAATAATTATGTTTACAAGAACATAATAATAATAATATATTCCCTTTCGGTTACCACTAAGCCTATATTGCGCTAAAGCCTAAAGTAAACAGTAAATTTTTTGGCCAAAGATCTCTTACATGATTTTGCTATCACTATCTAAGTGGACAATAGTGATGATTTAATTTTCATAAGTCAATCTTCATAACTTTTACAAAATCTGAACCCAAAAAAAGAAAAAGATGGATGTATATATGAGTGGTACTCTAATTAAATATAAACTGCTGGTTAGGTCAAAGTAAATACACAATAATTATCCGCATGGGGACCAAATTTTTTTCTTTCATAGCCCCAAAAGGATATAATAAAGGAGGGTTACTGGTAATGAAACCAGCATCCCAAATATAACCCTGCAAAACACGAGAATAAAGTCATTTTAAAACTATATCTTCGACAATGCAAGGATATAATAGGTATTTAAAAAGTCAATTGAATATATGGAAGGGGGAAGTTTGAGGGAAGAATTTGATTTATAAAATTGACACATGTAAACGATTTTCACCCATTAATCATATTAATTTTAAGATTTTCTTTCTTGTATCAAATTTAATTTCAGATGATAATTAAGCTTAACTTTACACATATGGAGTACTTTATGCATGTATTATATTAAGCTTGTGTTAATTACTATATTGAGAATAATATGCTTCTAGAAATAGAAAAATATAACATATTTCTAATATTAAGGGGTTAAAACACACATTTTAATAAATTGATGTTAGATGTGTTAAATTATATCTCATAATCGAATTCAGAATTCACGAAAGTAATTCTCCCTTTATAGATATATTAATGAGTAAATAAGAGCAACTTACCCAGTACTTAGTATGTCCGGATGCAAGCCATATTCTCTAGCGAAGACGAATGGAACGATTCCTTGGGGAAGAGCTGCCTGAATATTTGGTACAAAACTAGAAATATTATAGGCTATTTAAACTTATAGTTTTTTTCTTTTTCAGGACAAAACATTGCATTTCAAAGGAAAAAAGTGAAAATTCTCTATACAACTAAAATTAGCTTTGAGTCCATGCATGCTCTCAAAAATGTTACTATTATACAAATTTGAATAATTACCCATCATTCCTCTCTATGATCATGGAAACAGCCATGGTGGTGCACGAACCACTTAACATGTAAATATAATGTCCAAAACTTTTATATCATGATTGTTTGAATTAAATTTGATAATAATATTCTCAATATTCAAACTAGCACGAATTGTTAATGAGTTTAACTAATATGCACCAATACAAAACTTCTATCTCAAATATAACTAATAACACGATGATATTCTTATACAAAAAATTTATATCTCGAGTACATGCAATAAAACTGTAAAATTAAAGTTAGGTTTACCTAGCTAGGTAATAATTATTTTCCTTCAAAATTACAATTTGAGTAACCTAATAAAACAATTTTAACATACCTGTACAATAGCGGTATGAAGTCTGACTCCTTTAAGGCCAACGGCAATAGAGGCTGCTGACATTACTAGAGGTCCACCTATAAATCTTATGGCCATCCCTATTGATGCCATCTTCGTACCACACGCAATTATTCGAGGTTGAAGTGCCATGAACAACCCTGTACAAATACCATTTAACATATTCCATTACATTTTACCCAAAAAAAACAAAACATATTCCTTTACATTAGTTAGATCAAATAAGTAGTTGTTTAAATAATTACCTAAACTGAACATTGCCATCCCAAGACCTGCATCTGAAATTATTTTAATGGAATATTTAACCAAACTTGGCATTCCCACATTCCATCTGCTCAAAAAGTTAGGCAACTTTAATTTGTTAGTCAGTACTCTATGATTCAAGGAAAGTAAAAGACCTTTTTCTGAGACGCTACTAAAGTTTAATTACTCCCTCTATTTGACTTCCCAACATGTCCAACCATCATTTTAACTTTGACATCATTTTATGGAATACAATGCCAACAACCAATAAAATATATACTAACCAAAAGTATTAAATTACCTTTATTATGTTTCAAAATTATAGATATGATAATTAATAACGACTTTCTTCTTTTCAATTATTTGTCTAGTTTTGACTTTGACACGGAGTTTTAAAAAATAATGAATCTTGTGCTTTTAATATAAATGAAAGACATATAAAATGCACAGGAATATCATTTAATTTTGTGATCTTAAACATGTCACATGAAAACTTGAAATAAAAGAGTAGTCAAGAAAGAAATAGACATATTTTTTTAACGGAGGAATTTATAAATGAAAAAATAAGACAAAAGGATGAAGTATAATACTTAGATTTTAGGGTGTTTAAAGAACTTACTTGAATGAGATGAGAGACCATAGAAGTCCTAAAATACTGGAGTAAGTATTAGGATTACGTGAAAGTTTTCTCCCAACCATAACGATAATGAGCCTTAGCATGACCAAAGCATTTGGCATTTCTTGTTTAATAATAATATTTGTATTTGATGAATCTGCAACTCCAGCTTCTTGCACTGGGAAATTTGAGATATCTCTGAAGCTTATTTCCTTTTCTGGATTAAACAAATTTCATAACTTACTGTTATGGATTTAAACAAAGAAAACTATTTAAACATCAACACTAAATGGTCCACATGATCAATTCTACTCATTACACCAAGAATAACTTTTAGCACATTAACAAGGGACGTTAGTTAATCGTCATTAGGTCCAATGTTGCTGTAGGATTTAGCTGCATTTACAAAGAGAGACAAAATTTATTTATTACTATTAATTGCCTCTAAAAATACATATTTAGCAACAATTAAGCTATTGATATTGATTAGTTGCTGCTAAAGATTATTTTTGTTGTGTGACTCGTCACCCGACAACACAAATAAACCATTGGTCAGACTAATCAAAACTCACTAAAAAAAAAATTTAGTAGACACTTTTCGGCTCTATCTTTGAAAAGTAACTATTTCTAGAGCTTCAAATTTTACTAGAACAACATCATGGAGTTTTACTTAATTGTGGAATTTAAAATTTCATGACGATGAATATTTTCTTAATTGTAGTTGTTGAAAGGTGGCTATTTGTGAATTTTTCCTCCAAAGTTGCGTGGCATGCTGCCTATTATTAAAGGAGGAATGTTTCCTACTAGGAATTTGTCAATCTATTATTTAATGCTCCAACTCGAGTCGCTATTCTCGTTAAGAGTGTAAAATTTTTCATTCATCCCATCATAACTCTCGATGATACACAAGATAAATGTATGACGATATTTCTAAAATCAACTCAATTTATGTATCTTAACCCAAAATGACCTACTTGCCATTGACAAGACGAAGTAGGTTATTTTTTTTAATTTAATTTTCTTTTAAAAATGGTGGGCAACAATGGAGTGGAGAGATCATCATTGATCAAAGTTGTTTTATGAGTAGCAGATTGCAAGTGCGCTCTATCAAATAAGTCCTCCATCAAAACACACGTGCTTTAAAGTAATGATATTGTCTATATATGTTGAAGTTTGGTCCAATTATTACTTTGCCCATTTAAGAGGAAATTATTTGTTGTTCTCAATTCACTTTTGACTTTTTCCATTTTTATTTTTTGAAAATAGAAGTCGATGCTAAAGATTGCACTTTTTTCCAGGACAGACAAAGTCCCTATTTGGGAAGAAAAGGAAAAGTGGCACATGAAAATCAGCCTTATACACTTGTCAATACAAGAGGCCTGAGATTCTTTTGTCATTAGCTAATTTAATTGAAAATATTTTCGTAACATTTAGCAACAAGAAAAAAATTAACCGAATATATAAGTGTTCTTGGAACCAAATATTATTAGTCTATCACAAAGCTCATCATCAGGACTAACTATCGGACTTGTTTAATTATTATTCTTACTTGTCCCCAAAAAGAATAGTATTACTTTTTTACATTTAACATAATTTGATTTTAAATTATTTTATTTTATTTTTAATGAGATATTTTATACTACTTCTTTATGCCTTTTTATGTCATTAGCCTGCAGGCGACGTTTCCCTTGTATTGATTAGGATTTCATTAATCACACATAACTTATAGATGTATAAACAAGGTTTTAGACTAAAAAATTTAAAATGTTTACTTTCTATCTTTTCATATCCAAGCAAACAATACATATCACGTAAATGGGAGATATTGAGGGATCGGAACAACCAATTAAAGTATACAACATACTGGCTAGCGTAATTGTGTCGATCTGACATATAAATGCTATTCCTATTTATAAATATATTGAAACAATGTAAATATTCAATTTGGTATAAAAGGTGTATAATACTTGAGGTACTTTGAGAGGTCGAATTTATTGAAGATTTTGGACTCATTATTATAAGAATGAGCCAGTTTGTTGTATTGATAGGACAGGTCAGAGGTGATATGTCTGGTAGACAGATGAGGGTAGGATAATATGAGTGAAAACGAGACAACATGTGAGAATCTAGGGACAGACTTTATTCTAAGGCATGCAAATGAGAAAGCAACCTATCTATGTGTTATATACTTTGGCCAGTCAAAGCAACCTTTCAATCTTGATTTAAAAATACCTAAACGACATTCTTTTTCAAAACAAATATATGCATTCTTGGGATCAGCATGCGTGCTTCCTTTATTTTGCATATTTTTCTGATTTTCATGTACTAGTATCAATTAAGCAAATTCTTGGAAACCAACTAAAGACATACTTCCTCTATTACATGCATTGTTAAGACTTTTTTTTATACTTCAAAATAAGTTAATTGTTCAAAGTTCAAAAGAATTATTGAACCATTTTTCATAGTTCAAAATAAGTAAATTGTTACAAATTCAAGAGAATTATTGGGACTTTTTTATTTTTTCATATTCATTCTTCATGTAATGAGGTTTTAACTACTTTACATTAGATAGTTTGGCATAACCAAAAATCTAGTATGCCAAACAATTATGGGATAAGAAAAAACCAAAAACCACCAACTGCGCATGATTGAGAGAAACCAACAATGCCAATGCCAGACGAGACCAAAACAAATAAAGTTTGACAAGACGGTAGCTAACGTACCTCCAACATCGTGTCTCTCTCCATTTAGACATGACTTCCCTGGCGACATTTTACGAGATGGCGACGCTTGCCTCAACACTTTCCCCGCCACTGGGGACATCACCCACATTGGGGTATTCCCACTTGTAGTCAGATCCATTTCGTTGAAATTCGACGCCCTCGGCGTCGGCTGCAGCGAATATGCGTCCGACGATGCATAGCCTCCGGACAAGCGAGGACTCGCTGCACGAAACCCGACGCCCAGGTCTCCATGCCCGAACGGGATATCTTGTAAAGGCGTGTGAACCGAGAAGATCTCAGCATTCGAGAGATTTGATGCCCTCGGTGTGATTCCTATAGAGGATGAGAACGCAGAATCGGGCGCGGATGACGTGGATCGACGGATACGGACGTGAATACGTCCGTTACCGTCGATTTCTGATTCCGTACAAAGTGGGCTCCGGCCGTCCAGTGAGATGACGTCATTGTCGATCTCGAATTTGGTTATGGCCGCAGCAACATTGCCGGGGAACTGATTTTTGATTAATATGGTGGCAGCTCTATATTCAAACAAGAACAATAGTAAAGTATACCTGCACGATTGAAACCACCAAAAAATTGGGAATATAATATTATTAATTAAAGTTTTTCTTACTAACACTTTTAAACAAGTGAATGAATAAAAGGATACAAAAAGACAAATTAAATGTACTACTCCAAAATGGTTTACTAGTAAAAAAGAAATGATCACACACTTAAAAATAAAGAACACATATATGGAGTGGAGGTAGATGAGTACCATATAATGCATTGAAGGACAACAAGTTGAACCATGAGGCTTTGAGTGAAATCTCCATACATGGCATTAAGCAAAGGAATGCCCATAACCAAAGTGTTAGGCAAAGTTGAAACAGAGAAGAGAGTAATAAGCCAATCCAACTGCCCTTTACAAATGGCCCAAAATGAGAGCAACACAAGAACCAAAATCTTTGACAAAGTATCGGCCAATATGAATTTCGTGTCCATTTGGTAAGGATTGTTTTGAGAGATGAAGTGGAAGGATAGCACCGGAACAGCGAATACCGCGACGAAACGGTTGATACCGGAGCATTGCTCCGGCGAGAATATCTTCCACCATTTCACTGAACCATATGCCACTACCATAGCAAAGTATAATGGAACCATCGCACACATTACTTTGTAAAAATCATTTGCTCCTATCATCTTACAATTAACTACTCTCTCTTTGGGTGTAATATATTGTAAGGAAAGTGAAAGCTTTGATTGAGTTTATATAGAATATTGAAGACCAAATTCTCTATGTTGTTGAAACTTTGGATGTACGTTAAATGAGATTCTTAATTAGTATACTAAACACTGGGATTAATGGTTGGTAGATTTAATGATTAGTGTTATGGAGCAAAAATCTTATTTTCATTTAAAACAAAAGATGTAAAGCTTATAATCAAACCCTTAAATAGTCTCGAATTTCTTTAAACTTACTCGCACCAAATTAAATATTCCTAGTTCACCTTTACTTGTTATTTCTAGAAATTCAAATCACAATTTTCACTAACATTTTAAAATGTTTTCATTGATCATAAAAGTCAGTAGATGATAGTAGTGGTATTGTAGCAGTGGGTAGAAAGTGAAAGCACTTGGTTTTATATATATTTTGTTCAAGTATCAATTGAATTTGCGGATACATCACTTCATGCGATGTATTCATCGGCTACATCATTTCACGTGATGTATTAGGACTTATGTAATATATCGGCATATTGAGTGATTTATCTAAAATCTATGTATTAAAATATTTTGAGTGGTATTCAAATTTCATCAAATTTAAAATATTTCTATAAATTAAAAAACAATAAAAACATAATGTAATTAGCTCTTTACATTATGAAATTCCTAAAAATTCTATTTAAAAGAATAAGTTAATCTATTGAATTTGTGTTTGGTGTTTATAGTTTAATTAGTAACTCTGTCCTTCACTTTGTTAATTATATTAAAGAAAGATAAAAAAATATTTTTAGCTGTCATTTTAGCATATCAAAAACTTTTTTTGGGGGCAATTTTTTTTTTCCTATTTTACACTTAGTATTAACTATTCATTTCAAATATATGCTTTTGATTTATTATTTCTTTAAGTAGTGTGAAAAATTTATTGTGTACAAAAGTGAATGTAGAGAGTATTTCTTTTGTTTCATATTACTCTTGATTTCTTTTGACATGATATATTCCTTAAGAAAGTTTTAATTAGAGATCTACTTTCTCCATTTCTATTTATCACATTTAGACTTGGCACACTCATTAATTAATTAGAAAACAATGCTTGACTGACTATCTTACCACATTGCCCCTCTTAATTGATGTTTAGTAGTATTAGATCATGGAAAATGATTAGGAAAATAAGTAATTACTTCTAAGAGAAGAATATGAAGAAAAAAATTTATCTTTTCTTGATATATTAAAATTGAAGTAAAAGTCAAAATTTATTTTTAAAATAGTGGACAAGTAAAAATGAACAAATGGAGTATTTTACTAAACTAACCTAATTAATGATATTTTGAAACTTTAAATTTGATTATTACAACTTTATGTAGTTATTAATACTAAAGGTAGCTAGAATGTGAAAAGAGTACTTAGAATGTGAAAAGAGTACTCTATCTCTGTCTCATTTTAATTGAATTTGTGTGGTAATGCACACGTATTAAGAAAAATATTCAAAGAAAAAATTTACACCATACTTTTCACTATTGTCCTTTGTAAAATTATAAATATATATGTAATTTATCTCCTAGGAAATATAAAAGTTCAATAAATGAAAGGGCAAATATGAAAAAAGTTTCATATAATCACCTTGCACTTTGAGCAATTCAAATGTTTTGAACATTGAAAAAAACCTCAAAAATTTAATTAATTTGAGACAGAAGGAGTAATAGATTTCTTGTGATTTGTTAAATTAGACCGTAAAACAAGGAAAATGCTGTTTGACCCAAATTTTGACCATAATGATAAAACAAGTTTTATTTTGGATATTTTTGCCCTTTATTTTAAAAATTAATATATTCTTTATTCATGTTATTTCCAAGACATTGAAAATAACTGATGATTAATTATTTGGTGAATTCATAGTTATAAATTGAAAAGGAACCATAAAGTTCATATACCATTTTTTTCATGAAAATGAATATATGTATAGCATATTTGGCTAATAATTTATTATAAAAGTGCATAAATATCTGTATATATTTTTTCTTGATTAATTCTTTACGAGTTTATTTGAGGTGTATAATATATTTTGCTATAAATCAAATTATTGCTGAATGGAGTTTATAATATATTTTTTTGATAAATTATATGATTAAATAATTTTTAAACATAAGTTATGACACGAAATTTTGCTTCTCTCTCTAGAATGAGATCTCCGATCAGTGACAACTGAGGATGGCACGAAAATCCAAGGCCGGAGGGAAATGACAAAAATGATTAAACAACAAAGTACTATAGTCGAACGGAAAAGAGTACCACAAACTAGAGATGCAAAGAAAGTAAAAAAACATCAATGTATTGCCGGGAATTCTTCCATTAGATCTTAAACAACTTTCGCTAGAAATTGCTGCATCACAAAATGTTGCAAACCAAAGAGAAGCACAAGGTTCTAGTTCAAAATCATGGGCGGATCAAATTGAAGTGGATGAGGCAGAAGCAAAGAAGACAAGAAGGCCACAGAGCCCTAATGGAAAGGAAGCAACATGGAAGACAATTGTTGGAACGCCAATAATAGGGGACCTAGATCTAAGCGATGGAGAGGAGCAAGGGGACAATGTGAAAATTACACTGGAGGACATCAAGGGAAAGTTGATTACTGGAACTCAGCAGTTGTGTGTTATGTTATGGGATCTAACCCGCCATTAGCAGTAATGAAAGGTATATTCATTGTACAATTTCACAGTATACAAAGCAAGGACAAGGTAATTGAGGAAGGACTCCAGATGTTTGATAGAAAACCAGTGATAATTAAACCATGAAAAAATGGGATTGAAATTAATGAGTAAAATTATGGTGGATAAGGTTCCAATTTGGATTAGACTGCCAAACTTAGACTTGAAATATTAGGGCAAGACAACATTGACAAAATTGCAGGCCTAGTGGGCAAACCAATCAAAGCGGATAGTGCAACCACATCTAAGGAAAAACTTATGTATGCCATAGTCATGATTGAATTATCCATGAACCAGAAGTTTCCTCAATTTGTTATGTTTGAAAATGAAAATGGAAATATTGAAGAGCAAGGGTGGAATATGAATGAAAACTAGTATTATGTGTGCATTGCAGGAGCTATGGTCACGAGATACATGTATGCAAGAAATTGTCAAAGGAAAAGAAAATTTATGAAGGAAAACAACCAATACAGAGGGAAGGGGATCAAGATGCATTAGATAACAGATGGAAGAAAGTGGTATATCCCAAAAAGTTCAAGCAAAGGCCAATCACACAAGTCATATCTACAAGTAATACATTTGTTGCATTAGAGGTGAAGGAGCATGGAAGGGGAAATGAGGACAGACCATTTACAGAGAGTAAAAAGGTAATTACAGCAGCAGAAGAAATAACAACAATAATTAAACCTACTTCCTCATCCCCTAAGGAGAGAAAAGGTAAAGTATGGGGCAGACACGGAAAGAAGGGGGGAACTCCCCTTCTAAATGGATAATATTGGATTCTGGAATACCAGAGGTCTAAACAGACCAAGAAAGCAGGAAGAGATGAATATATTCCTGCACAATAACAAGACTGGTTTGTTTGGACTTCTAAAAACTAAGGTTAAGAGAGAAAAAAACCCAACGAGCTTCTTTTAACCTGTGTAAGGGTTGGGCATTTAGTACAAACTTATCACACCATTCAGGAGAAAGAATTTGGGTTCTGTGGAAACCACAATTATATGAGGTGAATATCACTAAGGTCACTACACAACTGATGCATTGTGAGGTGATACATAGAGGCTTAAAGAAGAGGTATGCTGTTACCATGGTACATGGATACAATGATCTGGAACTTAGAAGGGATCTGTGGAAGGAAATAGGTGAAATACATACTAAGATTAAAGGTGCATGGGGGAGGGGGTAGTGGGTGATTTCAATTGTGTAGCAAACAAAGATAAAAGACTAGGAAGCCCAGTTACAATGACAGAGATTAAAGACTTCAGACAATGCATAAAATAGTGTGAACTAAAAGATTTGAAATCCTCTTGGGCTTTCTTTACATGGAATAACAAGCAAGGGGAGAACACAAGAGCATGGAGCTGGATAGATAGGGTGTTAGTGAATGAGGATTGGGTCACAATGCTGTCGAATTTAGAGGTGCATTTTGGAACACAAGGACAATACGATCACTGCCCAACCATCATTCAATGGGCTGAAGTGCAAAAAATAATGTGAAGATTCAGATATTTTAATATGTAGAACCAGGATCCAGGATTTAAAGACAAGGTGAAAGAGAATTGGAAAAGACCTATTACAGGATCAAGGATGTACCAGCCAATGAGAAAGATAAATAGGATGCACGCAACACTTAGAGTAATAAATAAAGGTTCAATGATATAGAGAGGAGTACAGAAAGGGCCAAGGAGCTACTTTCAGAATGTCAAATAAAGCTGCAAAAAGCCCCCCTAAATGGAGGATTGATACATGGGAAGGCAATATACAACAAGGAATATCAAAGATGGAATAGAGCAAGGGTGACATACCTTCAACAGCGATGTAAGTGTCAATGATTGAAATATGGGGATTATAATACAAAATTTTTCCATCATATGATCAAGGCAAAGAGAAATACAAATAGAATTTTCACAATTAAAGATTCCACAGGAAGCTTGAAAACAAGTATGGGAGATATAGGACAAGAATTTGTGGTCTTCTATAAAGGCCTCTTAGGCTCATCAAGCAGCGACAGAGAACATGCATGCAACAAAGTGATCCAACAGGGTGCCTTGATAAATGCTGAACAAAGAGCAACATTGGATAAGGAAGTAACAACGCAGGAGATAAAAGAAGCATTATGCGCAATATCTGGGGATAAAGCCCCAGGTCCTGATGGGTACGGGAGCTAGTTTTTCAAAGATGCATGGGAGATAGTTAAAGATGATCTTTATGCAACAGTATTGGAGTTTTTTAAGAAGGAAAAAATGCTTAGAGTATGAAACAGAACAGTGCTAACATTAGCACCGAAAAAGGAACATGCTGAGGGGGTGGAAGACTACAGACCCATAGCTTGTTGTAACACTATCTACAAAGTCATTTCCAAAGTGTTGTGTAATAGATTACGACCCATCCTCCCCACAATCATATTTGATACCCAAAGTGCCTTCGTGAAGGGAAGAGCAATTGCTCAAAATGTCCTCATCTGCCAAGATTTGGTAAGATTATACAACAGAAAACAATCCAAGAAGAGTCGCTTAATAAAAATTGATCTTAGAAAAGCATATGGCACAGTGGAATGATAATTTATTAAGGAGATGCTATATGCAATGAATTTTCCAGCACAATTTATAAGGTGGACAATGGAATGTTTAACAACACCTCAATTCACAATTGCCATAAATGGAGGACTATATGGAAACATTCAAGGACAAAAAGGCTTGGAGGACTATATGGAAACATTCAAGGACAAAGAGACTTGAGGCAAGGTGATCCTCTATCTCCCCTATTATTCGTGGTATATATGGAATACTTCACAAGATTGATAAATCTAGCAACTATACAAGAAGGGTTTGTGTACCACACACAATGTAAAAGCTTAAAACTGAATCATCTATGTTTTGCAGATGTTGTTCTCATGTTCAGCAATGGAGACTTTCAGTCTATACTATCGATGTTAAGGAGCCTCAAAAGCTTCTCCAACACATCTGGTTTACACACAAATGTTGTCAAGTCTAATATCTATTGTGCAAACATGGAGATACAGTGCATCAGAGACATATGTGAGCTGACTGGTTATCAAAGAGGGAATCTACCATTCAGGTACTTGGGAGTACCCATCTCAGCTAGGAAAATCTCAAAAGTGATTGTGAAGTATTGGTGGATAAGCTGACAGTGCAAATAAGAAGATGGGGCACCAAACACCTCTCTTTTACAGGGAGAGTAATTTTAATCAATGGAGTGCTGCTTCACATCCACAACTACTGGTTTACTATGTTCATCTTACCAAAACAATTACTCAAATAAGTAATTGCTATCTGCAGGAATTTCTTATGGACAGGGTAGAGTAATACAAATAGAGCTCCTTTAATAGCATGGAATATGGTATGTCGATCAAAAAGTGGAGGGGGACTAGGCCTGGTTGTATACAAGGGAATAAGACAACAGTGGGGATGTATGGAACATAGTACAAAAGACGAATAATCTGTGGGTAAAATAGGTCAACTATGTATACTTAAAGGATAGAGAATGGTGGCAATGTGATATACCAAGTAATAGTTACTGATACTGAAAGAAAGTGTGTCACATAATAAATAAATTCAAACCTGGATATATTCAAAATGGGTGGCTTACACACAATGGAAGGTTTACGATCAGTAGTGGCTACAAATGGAGGAGGGGAGAAAAAGAGAAGTGGGCGTGGAGTAGATGAATATGGGATAAAGGAATACAACCAAAACATAGCTTTATATGTTGACTGGCACTGCATGATAGATTTCATTGACAAAGAATAAGCTTTGGAAGATAGGAATAAGCCAAGATGAAGACTGTCCTCAGTGGAGATGGGATGAGAGACAATAGACCACCTGATTTTTGAATGCACATACTCCCAAACCTGCATGAAAGATATACTTCAATAACTGGGAATTGAAATCCAGATATGGGATCTAAAAGGGATATGAAGAAGGTTGGACAAAAGCACTCAGGGAAAATGAACCAAGGGTCTAATATTGGGGATCATAACTTTATTAATCTGCAGATTATGGAAGACTTGGAACACTGCAATATGGGAACACAAAATGCAGCGACCAACAACACTAACACAACAAATCAAGCAGGAATGTAGACTGCGCAAGAAGACCTTCATGAAGAGCATACAGAAGTAACGAAACAGAGAATGGATCGAGGAATTCTTAACACAATAAAATATCTGAGGTAGAGGTAGAGGGTTGCGTAAGATAGCACAATAGGTTACTTTCTTTTGATAACTTGAAATCATGTAAATGTTGATGTGATGATTAATAAAATATTTTTCTTTACAAAAAAAAACATAATTTATAAAATATTGCAATAATGGCAACACAAAATATTTTAGACATGGTAAATGTCAACAAATATAGAAATCATGCGGATACCTCATATATGTCAGACCAAAGGAAGTCAGACATTATGGGGTCGTTTGGTGTGAAGGATAACAAAAAATAATATCGGGATAAAAAGTTTGTGACACTTAAATGGTTGTTTGGTTGGCAAATGTGGGATAACTTATCCCGGGACTAACAAATAGTATCGGAATAAGTTATCCCTCCTTTTGGGTGGTATACTAATCCCGGGATAACTTATCCCGGGATAAAAAGGGTAAATGACAATG
>JBCEWC010012297.1:0-15970 GCA_038996855.1 Solanum aculeatissimum
ATGCATTGCATGCCCGCATACTTAGTGATTAATTGTGCTAACCCATATTCTTGTCTACATGTTCTAACCATGTAGGGGACGAGGGTGATTTCTACATTCTCCCAGACGACGCTTGATTCTCCATTGAAGACTTGTTAGTGGTGAGCCTTATTGTTCAAGGGCAATAGCCGCCATCTATCTACCGTCTTATTTCTATGTATTTACTTTCTTGACTTGAGGGTGAGCCTCAAAGCTTGTCGAGGCCTCGCTCATCTATGTAGAGGCATATTTTGGACAAATCTTTACTCTAGTACATTTTCGCTTGTATGTTGAACCTTTTATTATATATATATATGATGTTATTTAGCATGTCTCATGATCATGTTTTCATGTTATGATAAAGGCTTGAATGTTATGTATGATGTATGACTATGTGCTATATGCGAGCATGCCTATTCTTTTCCTATATTGTCCCCATAGCTTGAGTCCTCTGTCCCTAAATCCCTAGAGCTTATGTGCTACATACTTTAGCTTCCGTGTTTCCGAACCTATGATGAGTGTAATGATGCTATGATGGCTTGATCGAGGGTCTTCGGGTCCTCTTTCGCCATGTCACATCTAGGCCCCCTATTCGGGTTGTGACATCTTGGGCTGCCACTATTATCCACTTATAATGCCAAATTATGGGCTAAAATTACATCCTCAACTTAGGTTTTATTCTTTATCGGATTTCGAAAGATTTGGGGTTGAGCCTCATCTTCGTTTCCTTTCCGATTTACTAAATTTTGGGCCTTAAGTGAGTTCTCTCATGGTTGAATTAATCTTTCCTTTAGGTGACTCACCTGCTAGTTTCCTAAGTCCCACAAGCACCTCACTTTTTTCATGCATTTTAAGGCCACGATCTCCCCAATTTTCCTTAAAACTTCTATACACTGACTCATCTTAAGCGTTAGACGTAAATATAGCCCTCTAATATGAAATTTAATAACTTCTAAAAATTGGTGCTCATTGCACCAAGCCATATCATGTCCTATATACATAGTACTAGTATACGTGAGATGTAAGGTGTTACATCCTCCCCCTCAGGAATATTCGTCCCCGAATGTTAGCATAAAATGAATAGCTTAAACAAGTTCAACCCTTCATTTAGATAAACTTTTGACAACATAACAAATATTCAAGCACACGTACCTAATAGAGCCCTGATTCTGTATCTTGAACTTTCTCTTTAGCTTCAAATAGATAAGGGTAGTTGGATTTCATTCCTCTTGGGCTGCAAATATTATCCATTTATAATGCCAAATTATGGGCTAAAATTACATCCTCAACTTGGGTTTTATTCTTTATTGGACTTGGAAAGATTTAGGGTTGAGTCTCATCTTCGTTTCCTTTCCATTTTACTAAATTTTGGGCCTCTAGTGAGTTCACTCATGGATAAATTAATCTTCCCTTTGTGCTTAGATTATCTAAGCTAAGCACATAGGTAACTTACCTGCTAGCTTCCTAAGTCCCACAAGCACCTCACTTCATTCACACATTTTAAGACCATGATCTCCTTAATTTGACTTAAAACTTTTATACACTCACTCATCGTAAGCGTTAGACATAAATATTGCCCTCTAATATGAAATTTAAGCACTTCTAAAAATTGGTGCTCATTTCACCAAGACATATCATGTCTTATATGCATAGTACTAGTATACGTGAGATAAGGGTACTTGGATTTCATCGCTTCCTAAGCTTCCCACGTTGTCTTTTCTACTTGTTGGTTCCTCCAAAGTACCTTTACTAGAGCTATTTATTTATTCCTTAGCTTCTTAACTTGATGGTCTAGAATAGTAATAGGTATCTCTTCATAGGTAAGTTATCCTGTAACTTGCACATCTTCAATGGGCGTGATACGGGATGGGTCACCTATACATTTTCGAAGCATTGAGACATGAAAAATTGGATGAACCATTGAAAGTTCCTGGGGCAACTCTAATTCATTTGCAACCTATCCGAACCTCTTAATAATTTTATATGGCCCTATGTAATGTGGGCTCAATTTCCCCTTCTTACCAAATCTCATAAGCCCCTTCATTGGCGACACCTTCAAGAATACCCAATCTCCTACAGAAAATTCTAGCCCTCTCCTCCTAGTATCTGTACATGATTTATGACGACTTTGGGATATTTCTAGCCGTTTTTAAATAACCCTAACTTTTTCCATGGCTTGTTGGACTAGATCTGGCCCAAGAAAGGTGGTTTCACCCACTTTAAACCATCCGATTGGCAACCTACACTTCCTTCCGTACAAAGCTTCATACAGTGTCATTTTGAAGCTTGAATGGTTGCTATTATTATAGGAAAGTTCAATAAGTGGAAAATGGTCCACCCAACTACCCTTGAACTCCAATGCACAAGCTTGCAACATATCTTCTAGTATTTGAATAGTGTGTTTTTCTTGACCATCTATTTGGGATGGAAAGCTATACTCGAATTTACTTGTGTTCCTAAACTCCTTTGAAAAGACTTCCAAAATATTGTGTTGAATTGAGATCCCTGATCAGATATAATAGAGACTGGGACCCCATGTAGTCTAACTATCTCCTTGAGATATAACTTTGCATACTCTTTAGCCATATAATCACTCCTAACTGGTAGGAAGTGTGATGACTTTGTGAGTCTATCGACTATTACCCATATGGAGTCAAACTTATGAAATGAGCAAGGGAGTCCGTTAACAAAATCCATATTAATCATATCCCACTTCCAAATTGGGAGCTCTATACATTGCATATAACCTCCTGGCTTTTGGCGTTCTACTTTGATTTGTTGGCAATTTAGATATTGAGCCACACATTCTGCATGGTCCGTCTTCATGTCTCCCCACAAAAACTTTCCCTTTAGGTCATGATATATCTTAGTGGCTCCTGGGTGGATGAAATATCTTGAATTATGGGCTTTTTCCATTATCCTCCTTCTTAGTCAATTAATATCAGACACACATAATCTATTTTGATAATAAAGTACCCCATCATGTGTAAGATCAAATCCTTTCATCATAGCTTGACTTACTTTTTGCTTAAGGCATCGTAGCATAGGATCATTGAACTGCTTCTCCTTCACCTCAATTATCAATGAAGACTCGGCAACATTATGCATAATAATCCCTTTCTTTGGAGTTTCAAAAAGGTAAACTCCCAAACTGGCTAGTGGATGTAGATATTTAGCAATCCGTTGCTTTACGTCATTCTGATCGCTAGTATTCATGAGCGTCTTACAACTCAGAGCATCGACTACTATATTTGCCTTACCTGGATGGTATAGTATATCAACGTCGTAATCCTTTATTAGCTCTAGCCATATCTGCTGCCTCAAATTTAGATCTTTCTGCTTAAAGATGTACTACAAGCTTTTATGGTCGGTATATATGTCAACATAAACCCCGTATAAATAGTGGCACCATATTTTTAAAGCAAATACAATCGCTGCTAGCTCAAGATCATGTATTAGGTAGTTTTTCTCATGCGGTCACAGTTGCCTCAAGGCATAAGCGATTAACCTACCATGTTGTGTCAGTACACACCCTAAGCCAACTCCAGAAGCATCATAATACACCGCATACCCCTCCGTGCCTTCTGGAAGCACTATCACAGGTGTAGAAGTTAGCCTGCCTTTCAACTCTTGGAAGCTTCTTTCACATGCATCATTCGACTAGAACTTGGTTATCTTGTGTGTCAACTTTGTTAGGGGTGCAAAAATAGAAGAATAACCTTCAACGAACCTTCTATAATAACATGCCAACCCTAGGAAAGTTCTAACTTCTGTGGGTATTGTTGGCCTTGGCCAATCTTTCACGGCCTCTATCTTTTATGAATCAACTCTTATTTCTTCGTCGGATATAATATGACCCAATAATGCCACTGATTTTAACCAAAATTCATATTTGGAAAACTTGGCATACAACTGCCAATCGTGAAGAACTTGTAATACCTGTCATAAATGATTTGCATGGTCCTCTTCTGAGCTTGAATATACTAAAATATTATCTATAAATACTATTACAAATACATCTAAGAATGGATTGAATACCTTGTTCATCAAATCCATAAAAACTGCTGGTGCATTTGTTATCACCCTCAATTGGTGATAACCTGATCTCAAGTCAATTTTTGAAAAGTATTTGGCACCTTATAACTGATTAATTAAATCATCAATCCTTTGGAGGGGATATTTATTGTTAATTGTCACTCTGTTTAATTTTTGGTAATCGATACACATTCTCAAAGTGCCATCCTTTTTACGTACAAATAACATTTGTGCACCCCAAGGGGACATACTAGGCCTTATAAAACCCTTCTCCAGTAAGTCTTTAAATTGCTCCTTTAATTCACGTAATTCTATTGGGGCCATTTTATATGGAGGGATAGAGATAGGTTGAGTGTCTGGAAGTAAGTCAATACCAAAATCCACTTCTCATTCTGGAGGTAAACCTGAAAGCTCTTCAGAAAACATATCAAAAAATTCATTCACTATTGGAACAAATTGAATAGTTGGTGATTTTGCCTCCACATCCCTCACTCTAACTAGATGACATATATATCCCTTTGAAATCATTTTCCTTGCTTTAAAATAAGAGATAAATTTACCCTTTGTCACCCTAACATTGCCTTTCCATTCAAGGACCGCCTCATTTGGAAAGAGGAAGTACACTCTCTTAGTTCGGCAATCCACAGTGGCATAGAAAGAAGACAACCAATCCATACCCATTATAACATCAAATTCCACCATTATTAGCTCAATAAGGTCAGCCAATGTGTCACATTCACAAATAGTTACTACACAATTGTAATAGATCCTTCTAGCCATAATAAATTCACCAGTTGGCGTAGACACTTCAAATGGTTTGTTCAATAAATGAGGTGTTCTGCTAAGCTTCCCAACAACTAGTGGAGTGATATATGATAATGTAGAACTAGGGTCAATCAATGCATATACATTATAAGAAAAGATGGATAATGTACCTATAACCATATATGATGAAACTTCCAAGTTCTACTGAGTCTCAAGAGCATAGGTGCGATTTTGGACCATGCTACAACTAGCTGCCCCTCTAATACCTCTACCATGACCTATAGGAACTTGTTGACCTCTACCTAATGGAGGCGCTGATGATGATGATGAAACAACTGATCTAGTAGGTTGTGCTATATCACCCATGCATCTTCTTGGGCAATATCGTATCATATGCCTTGACACCCCATACCAATAATAAATATCTATCCCCATATGACATGCACCAAAATAGCTCCTCCCGCATTGTCTGCAAGGCTGCTTAGGAGGCATTTGTTGTCTTGCCGAATAACCCATTATCCATACACCTTGGCCTTCACTTCTTTGTCCCAACTAAATAATTCTAGGCCCTTGAGGTTATGGTGGAGCACTAGCTTCTCAGTAGGAGGATGATGGCCTTGGTGTCCTATTAGAACCCCGAGGCCTATCCTATTAGAACCCCGAGGCCTAAACTCACCCTGGGATGGTGCAAACCGCCTTGTAGATCTATCCCTCTTTGACTGACCCCTTTCTAACTCTTGTGCCCTTCTTCTTTGCCTTGGATCCTCTAGTTTTTATGCAAAAGCTTGCATCCTCACTATATCCATGTCTTTATTCAAAAACGAAATGGTACGGTCTCTAACCAAATACGAATCCAACCTATCAATGTATCGATGAACTCTATCTGCCATAGTAGCAACTACATTAGGACCATACCTGACCAGGGAATTAAATTGAATACTATACTCCCTCATGCTCATATTCCCTTGATGAAGATTCAAGAACTGATCTATATGGGCCTCTCGAATCTCTAAGGGAAACTAATGGTCAAGAAATGCCTCTTTGAACTCCTTCCAAGTAGTAGGAGGTGCATCTGTACCCTTAGATTACTTCAAAGCTTCATACCATAGTATAGTCACACCCTTTAATTTATATGCTGCCAGCTTAAAAGCTTCTATACCACTTACGTGCATAACATCCAAAGTAAGTTGGATCTGATCAATGAAATCTTGTGGATCTTCATTGGGATCTGACCCTGTGAATGGTGGAGGGTCTAAATTAAGAAAATCATGTATCCACGTGCTGGCTTCCCTACCTGTACCACCAGTACCTATAACTGGGCCTTCTAGTATTTGACCTTGGCCAACAACTATACGAGTCAAAAGTTGGACAGCATTTCTCAAATCTTGCACGGTAGCATCAGTAGGTGGTTCTGGGAGATTTTCACTACTCCCTGGTGCATCAAGAGATGGAGGAGTTGGAGATGTCTGTGACAGAGACTCATATTGTGCCTCACTTCATTGTCCCAACCAACTGGGTACACCAACTACCACTTCTACTTCTTTCTCTTTGCCTTCACTTTTCCTTGTTTGAAGCGTACTTGTTATACAAAACAACTTAGAGGTCAGACACAATCTAGCTACAACATTTGACTCTATGGAACGATCTAAAGAATGGAAAAAAGAGTGACAAATCCTAAATGCCCCATAGCCTCCTACTTATAAATATGGTGCACAAAATATCCACAAGAAAGATTTTACATAAACACGGCTTTGCAGACTTCCTAGGATGTACCACACTAATACCACTTTTATCATGCCCAAAATCCAATTAAGGTAGATTGGCACCCGTTGTCGACAAGGCTCAGGAGAACCAACCTGTAATTATGCTCTATCTATGAACATTATAAGGGTTTTCCACACTCAACATGCCTTTAAGAAAGTAGATAGTAATAACAAGTCAAAAGGAAATGCATATGACTAGGTCGTTGGAGCCATGATGCCCAAAATGCAAGACATGTCACAGTTTACTTTAAATAATCTACAAAGCCTCTAGATAAGACACACTGTCTGATAAGGGTCGGGACAGGCCCCACCTCAGTACTAACTACTATACAATACAAAACATAAGCTCTAGACACACAGAACTCTGAAGCAACTTAGAGCTCAATAACAACAGCTAGATATCATGTACTCTTACTGGGGAGATCTACTAGCTCCTGTACCTGCAGCATGAAATGCAAGTCCCTCAAGAGGGACGTCAGTACGAGATAATGTACTGAATATGTAAGGCAAAGAGTACCATATACGAAATGTGAACTCAAATAAAATCATGCACTACTATATAGGTAAGGGACCACCTTTAGTCAAATTGTGGAATCAAGTACTTTATGTCCTTTTTGTAATTTTATCTTTATTTACTGTATAATTGTGCATAATATATAATACAAATGACCAGATGATCAGTGGTAAATCTATATCGTGATTGACCCTATGTAGGCCTTCCTTGCCCCTTGGGCTACCCCCCGTGATAGGATCGACCTTGGCTAGGTGATTCTTCCACCCCTTAGGCTACCACCCATCAGAAGTAACTTTACTTTATCTTTTATTTACTTTTGAGATGATTCTTTTGGTCGTCATAACCTTTTGAGTTATACAACTATAGACATAACAAGTGACATATAAACAGTCATGTAAGATAATGCACAATAAAAACAGTAGGTTATACAATTATTGAAACATGTAGGAGGTGAAATAACACATGGACTTTATTTAGCCAAAAAAAGAACTCATATATCTTGGTATCCAAAATATGTATGCAACTTTGACAATGACTATATATGAAAACATTTGTACATGTTAAATAATGGAGACAAGGCCATTAACCATGTTGGAGTCTATAAGTGGCTTTGTGTGCCACAGAAGAATCTATATTTCATGCCAAGTAATAGAAAATCGAGTAGCCTTACATACCTTGCTGTACTCCCTCGATATTAGCTCGAAGTAATTTCCTTCCCTCCAAAATAGTTATCTACAATAGTGTAGGTTGTAAAACTAGTATTAGTAGCTAATAAACATATTTTGGTAGTCCAATTCCACCCAAAAATAATGCTTGGGCAGCAAACCCATAATTACCAACCCAAGGGTGTTCTTTCGACCTTTCCTTCTTTAATCATATTTTTTTTCTAATACACATTCTTATAAACATATCATATCCAACTAGTTTTAGTCCCAACTAAACTCACTACAATGTAAAAAGTACACCATACTAAAACTCCACGCAATACACCATTATGTAGCATAACATTACGTCTTTTCCCCATATTTCAATGATAATAATCCACACCTATTCCAACTTCAACCAAAAATTTTTCAATATTTTTTCACATAAAAACCAGTCTTAGAACAGTCTCAAACAATCCTAAAATATATGGAGGACATAAGACAACAGTCTCCAATTAAGCAGCCCACAAATTCCGACTAACAACATATTTACGATAACATACTAAAACTCATTTTTAAGTAAAACAAAAGTAGTGAAACAACTTCACCTTATCATGTATAACCTAAAACTTGTTAAATATATCAACCTCCCTTCATAATCAAGCCAAGCAAGAAGATAAAAACCTCTTAATAAAAAAGAAAAGTGTGCAGCAATTTTAGAATGCATGATGTCCAGAATTTCAAAACAGCATAACCAACATATCTTTTTCATTTTTTATGGAAAAATATACTAAAACCGTAGGTATTTATACTTACCTTAGTATCCAATGATCAGGCCCCCTTCACGAATCCTAAAACTGTACTTTGGCTGCTTTGCAAAGTGAAAAGATAGCAAGGAGAAAACCCTTGAAAAATCTGATTTTTTGCTATGTTAAAAATGACTTAAATTACTGGTTTGTATCCCTTTTATATGGAACCCTCTTGTACGACTTTATATACTATTTTAAGGTTTATTTTATGAAGGGATTAATGTACTATTTTTTTCTTTTACTTGGGCCTTATGGGGCTCCAACTCAATGGGCCTTGGCTGCCCATTTTTCTTTTTTCTCTTCACTTAGTTTGGGCCCAAATCATCAAGTGGGTTGTGAATATACTTTGGCCCTTTTTATATTCATCTTGAGATATCAATATTGTCTATTTATAATGCCAAACCATGGGCTAAAATTACATCCTAAACTTGGGCTTTATTCTTTATCAGACTTGGAAAGATTTAGGATTGGGCCTCGTCTTCGTTTTCTTTCCGTTTTACTAAATTTTAATCTTCAAGTGAGTTCACTCATGGATGAATTAATCTTTACTTTCTTCCTAGCTTATCTAAGATAAACATATAGGTGACTCACCTGCTAGCTTCCTAAGTCCCATAAGCACCTCATTTCTTTCACGCTGTTTAAGGCCTGATCTCCCTAAATCGACTTAAAACTTCTATACACTCACTCATCTTAAGTGTTAGACGTAAATATAGCCCTCCAATATGAAATTTAAGAACTTCTAAAATTGTTGCTCATTTGACCAAGCCATATCATGTCCTATATACATTGCGGGGCGTTACAATTAACAATGACTAATCAATTTATTCGTGTTTTTTTATGTTTCCTCATGTATCAATGGTTTTATCATGTTGTGAGATCTCACCACCAGTAAAGATTTCAAAGCACCAGTAGGACTAGTGGATCAGGTATCCTTGCCACCGATGGCTTCATCACTTACCCGATGTTGATTAAGGCTTTGTCTCCTAAGACTCTGTGATTTTGCACTTGTTTCTAAATCTTAGTCTTACTTGTATTCATTAAGAATTTAGTTATTCCCCACCCTTCTATGTAATGCCATCCATTATCTGTAGGTTTAGCTTTCTTAGCCATAATTATCACATGATAAGGTTATCATGCATTAAAGTGTCTTGGAGGATTTATTATACTACTATAGAAGTTTGAAAGTCAAAAAGAGTAATGAAAAGTGGAGAAATGACCTGGTGCAGGGTCTATGAGACCCACTTATGAGTTGTAGATGCTTTGATGGATCGTAGATGAGACATGAAAGTTTAGAAAATTATGAAATTTAAGTCAAGATCTATAGACGGATTTGATGGATCATAGCTCCTTCTACAGATCATACATGACACTCATAGATGAGATACTGAGACTGAGAAAATTGACCCTAGGTAGGATGAAGCGTGTCTACAATTTATTGTTTGGTTTGTAGTTCAATGGTGGAGTTATGTGGAATGAGATTCAGATAATGTCATTTTCAGTACTTGAATTCTATGAATGAATAGTATGGGTCATAATTTTTTGATAAGTCATGATATATGGTTTCATGATTGAGATTCAAAGAATCTAAAATTAATCTTGATTTCTATAGAGAATCATCTACAATCCGTAAAAAGAATTAAGGATCGTAGACGGTCTTTGTATTTTCTGTCCAATAGTTATTTCTCAAGGTATTTTAGTCTTTACCAATTCTTTTAACTCCTATGCTATGTCATTTTAGATTATTTTAAGTGGAATTTAGAGGTTCCTATCAATATAATCTATTATTCTCTTAATTCTAAACCCAATTAGAAAATTCTCTCTCTAGAACTACTCTTATGGAAAGAACAAGGCAAATACTAGGTTCATCAATTCAAGTCTCACTTTTCATATTTCAAGCACATATTTCAAGCAACATATGAGGGAATTTCATCCATGGATCCTCTTTCATCCATGGAGTTCTAATTTTAACTCAAATTCTCAGATTTTGATCATGATTAAAATTATGTTCTACTCAATAGCATTGAATTCTTGAAAATTGATCTTCTAACAAATGATTTAAGCTTGAATTGATTATTTTAAGGGTAAATTTCATGAATCCATACCATGCAAGCGATTTATAATTATGATTATAACTTTGTTGACATGCATGAACTATGATTTGAAGAGAACTATGAATTTATGATGATTTTTAGAAAGTTTTATTATTATTTCATAAAACTTTTAATTGTTTCCGATTGAAGCATTCTCATTATGATTTTATTGTTTCTGATTGAATTGATTGTAAGTATGACATATGACTTTAAATTTCTTTCGATTGAGATTTTCCCACTATAACTTGATGCTTCTAATTAAATATCCTCTATTAGCTTGTTACGAGATCATGACATGACTCGGGGAGCTATTTTTATGATTGAGATTTTATTGAAAATATAGATATTGTTAGATTCTTACTCTTTTTCTAAAATAAAATTATGATTTATGATTTACGCATGACTATTCTTTTACATAGTATTACCTAACACCGAGTTAGAGTAGTAGCAATTATCTAGGTCCTAGAACTACGTGCTATCGTAGAATGTCCTTATTAGAGAAAGACTAGCTAGTTGATCTACCTAAGCTTATGATTTTAAGATTCTTACCTAGCTAGTAGGACAACCTATTTTTGGTGTGGAAAAGACATTGGATTCCATGTTATTATCTCACATGGTTTATGTAGGTTAACGGTATCTCTCACTTAACTTATGATATGATTTTCATATTTGTGCATTGACTTTTTATTAGTTACCATTGTTATTTTAATTATTTCATATGTTAGTCTTATTAAAAGATTTATGTAATAACATTATCAGTTTTCAGCCTTATCATGTTATTGCATATTCTATGTACTTAGTACATTTCATAATATTGACTACACACTTATTTTGCTTATGTTGTTTTATAATATAGGTTCAAGCACTTCTATCCAGCTTGTGGTTAGTATTAAACCTAGTCAACTTTTCTAGAGTT
Organism: Solanum aculeatissimum; assembly: GCA_038996855.1. Classification (NCBI taxonomy): domain Eukaryota; kingdom Viridiplantae; phylum Streptophyta; class Magnoliopsida; order Solanales; family Solanaceae; genus Solanum; species Solanum aculeatissimum. The sequence goes on from JBCEWC010012297.1 coordinate 11,555, forward strand.
GATGAGTGCTCATGATCCAAGGACATATAGCTTATGTCATTTCTTAGACTCAGTGTCATATTCAGACTTTGAGTTAGCTAGAGCTTATCCTAGTACCTCTTTTATGATAGTGGAGGCATTATAGATTTCATCGGATATTCAGTCTATGTTGTCATTTTAGATTCTCTCTACATCATGCTACTGTTCATACTTTCTATGCTTTATTCCACTTTTCTATTTTTTCTTCGTATTTCAACATGCTTATGTATGTGATGTGGTTAGCTTAGGGTTCCTTATAATTTTAAGTACGTGTTACGATTAGGGGATAGCTTCAGGTTGTGAGATTTATATTGAGACACATATATATAATAAATGAGTTATACAAATTTGTTACCTACTGCTAGAGACAGACCAATAGAAGCTACATAATTTTACTATAATACTTCAGAAGTTTTATGTCCAGATCTAATCATGAGAAGTTCAAATTTTTTACATAATTCAAAATCCATGAATAACATTTACAGGTCATAGATATATGGGCCATAGAGAAGATTTTTGATCAACTTCAGAAGCAGGAAAAATAATTTGTGTTTTATGAGTTAGAGTTATGGGTCATAGTTTGGTCCATAGATCAAAGTCCTAGAACTTAAATTGTAGCTTGATTCTTATGAAAATTATTTATGGTTCATAGATGGAATCACAAACTAAAACTTATAGATGAACTTTATACACTTAACAATTTAGCATGAGTTCTACAAAAGAAATTCATTGCTTATAAATCAACCTACGAATCATAGATAGCCCTTACGAAATCTACTGAAGGCAATTTTTCTTCAGGATCATTTTGGTCTTCATCCACTCTTTTAATCCCTATGCTATATTATTTTAGTTTATTCTAAGTGAGATTAAGGAAATTAAGTCAACCTAACCCTCTCGATTCATGCCTAACACTTAGAAATTAGTTTTTCTTTCACTTAAGGTTCCTTTTAAGCTAGAACTAGAGTTCTTCATCTTCAAGTCTCAATTTAGAAAATCAAGCTTGCGCTTCGATTGAAAATATATGGTACTTTCTCAATGGATATTCTTTCACAGATTGAGTCTAAAGGAGAACCGAGTTTCTCAATTGAAGATTTCTATAAAAGTTAGGACTCTTTTGCAAATCAAGATTTTTTTCTATCTTTCACATTCTTCTTCATGAATAGTTCAATTTTATGTTTTCAAACCATGATTTAGTAATTTTAAATAGTATTTCATAAACCTCTGAACATAGAAATTTTCATGCCTCATAATGATAGTGTTTCAGATACATGTATCAGATTATCAATTTTAATGATTTAGGATGCTTTCAGATAAAATATTTATATTTATGAATATTTCCAAGATACTCAGTTATTATCAGTTTATCAACATCATTTAGTATTATCAAAATATTCCTTTTTTCAGTTTATTAATTTTCATTCAGAGTTTTACTTAACATCGAGCGGGCCTAGATATAAAGTGTACTCATCGGTTAGGAGTGAGACTTTTAGTAGCAATTTCTATGTCCTAAAGCTATGTATTACCACAGGTATTTAAGGGTCACCAGTCAGACTAGAACTAACTCCTTAGTCCTTTATGGACATTATATTATTAATATCACATTAACTTTGATAAACCTTTATACCTTGACAAAATATATTATCCCTTTTGATGAAAATTATGCATTAAACTCTAGGATTAACTCATACAGTTATATATCAATTTATTGTATCTCCCATGGTTTAGTCTCAAATGTTGCATGACTTTGGAAAACCCCATACTATTCTAACTTAAGATAATCTGAATCACGAGAAAATTTAAAAAATATTAAAGTGATGGAATAGATCTACGGATCGGACCAGGGTAGGAATTTTGTTAAAGGGAACATTTTTGAGATAGTGAAGCTTGCGATAGGCCTGCATCGTGGAGAAGGGTAAGAGTTTCAACAATCAAATTTGTAGACTTGGGAGTAAAATATTCCCCGACTCAGTTCTTTTAGTGAGGGTTATTTGTGACTTTTTCTAGCCTTCTAACTCCTATACTAGAAAATTATGGACAATTTTAAATGGAATCTAATAGTTCATATCTCTCAAATCTTCCATATTCTAAATTCCCACTTAAAAATTCACAAATTCTCTCTCTAGAAGCTTATCCAAGGCTCAATTAAAGATCAAGCTAGGGTTCTTTCAGTTTCTCCATCAATTTCTAAGGTTTTTTTTCAAGATTCTCATTCAAAGTATGTGGTAATTCATTCATAGATTCCTTTCATTCATGGAGCCTGAAAAATTTCCATCTTTTCTTATGAATTTTCAATATAAAAAATTATGAATTTTATTATCTACCATTGAATTCAATAAATTATGATTTATTTCATGAATTATTGATCAAATTATATGTATTGACTTAGCATGATTTTCCATCAAAGTTCTTCTCAACATGATTGAGCGTTCATGATATTGATTATGAATTCTTTCAATTATGATTCAATTGAAGTAGTTTTACACAATTATGTATGATTTCATTAAAGTAACATTATTTTAAGTTGATTACACATGAACACATATTTTAACCTAATTTTCGTTATTAGTTGTGATCGTGAATTGATAAGGTTCTTAAATAAGTTTTATGAAAAATATTTAATTATGATTAATGAAGTTTATTATGAAAAAATTAATAATGGTGAGCAACTATTCATGGATTCAAGATGTGATAAGAACAATACTTACGTTGATTGAATCAAAGTTTCAAAGTTACTCATCAACTCACATATTCGAGATGCTATAAGGATAATTTTCACATTGATTGAATCAAAGGTTTTAATGAGCTACCCTATTGTGATAAATTAATAACTTTGGTTGGTAATTATATGTTTCCTTTCCCATGAATTGCTTATTGAATTGTGATATAAGATTCTATTGGAATTTGACTTAGCATCTGAAATCCCAAAAGAGCTCCCCAAAGAATCATAGTAGCAACCTTTAGTTCCGAACTATGTTCCCTGTAGGTTTTCTTGTTGGCTTAGCTAGTGGATTTACATATAGATCTTGTTGAAGTTTAACATCATGGAATCTACCTTGGCAAGTAGCTTCTCTCTTTTTGACGTGGGAGTTACACTAGATTTCACGTATAGCTTCTATGGTCTTATTGTCGGTTAAGGTTGATATCTCACAAAATAACTAAGTTACTTTCAAGCTTTTATTATGATTTTAGTGCATCGGCCACATGTTGTACACTTGTGATTTTAATCTCATATCCTTAAATGATTATTTAGTCTTGCATCTCATGATTCATGTCTCATATTACTATTGATTACATTATGCATTTTGCTCACATACTTAGTACATTTAAAGTACTAATGCATACTTTTCTTGACTAAATTGTATTATAATGTAGGTTCTGATGCTCCTCTCTCCTTTAATGGGTAGTTCAAATATCATTGAAGACTTTGCTTAGTTAGCCTTCACGATTCAAGGGAGAGCCCATGTTTCCTTTGCTCCTTTAAGAATATCTTTCTTACTTGAGTTTATGGTGATTTAGGCCATGTCTTATGCTGTAACGACCCAAAAATTTTCAAACTTCATGATGGTTGGTCTTTGACAGTATTGGAATTATCATGGTTAAATTTTGGTAGCAATGAGTTGTATTTAAGTGGCCGAATTCAAAATGGACCGTTTGATGACATTGTGAGGTCGGTTAGGCAGTCTACTTTGAAAGATCATAACTTTTGGTACGGGTTGAAATGAGTGGGCTGATATATATAAAATTGAATATCTTTGAGTTATCTTCGCAATACAACTAGTTTTACTCAATTGGAAGTTCTTATGTGAAAGTTATGGTCAAGACAGTGAGACTGCCCGTAATTGGAAGGACGCTGGAAATGAGGTTCTGGAAATGGGCTAAGGGTTGGACCACGGACCGTGTGAAGGTCCACGGTCTGTGTGAGGGCTCGTGGGATGTTCTAGTGGGCTCCTGGTGACCTGGACCCCATCCAAGGACCAAGGCAAGTACCACGAACCACCCCACGATCTGTGAGACCCTACACGGGCCGTGAGAGGTCCCGTGGAGTGGGGCAGAGAGTTGGCCAGCTTTTGGGGCTAGAATTCGGGCCAAGTGTGGCTCCATGGACCAGTACACAGTCTATGTATAACCACACGGTCTGTGAGTCCATTCGTGAAGTGTTCCAGAAAGTCCCCCGAGAGTTCGAGTCGAAATCGTGGCCAAGTGAGGCCACACGAACAGGTACATGGTTCGTGTACCATTGAACGGCCAACTGGGGCCTTCCATGTGGCACTGTGTTTCAGGGGTTAGTCCGCTTCATTAATGGTAATTTCGTAAATTCGCTTAATCCTATGACTCTTTTAACTTCCCTAAAGTCTCCTAAACCCCTAAATTCAAACCCTAATCCTATTTCATTCATCA
>JBCEWC010012298.1:0-15970 GCA_038996855.1 Solanum aculeatissimum
AAAAATCCAAATACACTTTCATGTCAAACTTCATGCATAAGAGTAGCTCCATACTTGTCATATCATATCATATCATACTGATGTAAATACCCATGTTGCTCAAAGAGCCATATCATAGATATTATGTGATCACATTCTTGTCATAACCATACTTGTTCAAAATCATAGTGATAAATATGTTTGGGACTTAGCCCACATCATAACCTTCATGAAAATCTATGATCATGCATGTAAATTCCATGAGTGACAATGAGAATTGCATGGGTACTAGAATTCATACTTCGAATTCAAATCAAGAGTATTCCATAAGAGATTCAAGTCAAATCAACATTTAAATCATCATTTAAAACACTACCCTTGCTTAGTTCAAGAGTAAGGGGACATGCATAATTTGACCTTCATCAATTCAAATGAAATTTCATAGAATCCAAAATTAAATCAACTTTAAATCACCTAATTTCAACAACCCACAACTCAATTCAATTAAATACGTTAAAATTGAAGGAACCCATAATTGAAGAAAGCTTAAATTCTTAAATTAAAGAAAAGGGTTCTTGGGTCTTCATGGATGAAAGAGAATCCATGAATCAATCCCACATACCTTGGGATTAGTCAAGAGAATTGGATGATTTTGCAACATAGATAATTTTCCCCAAATTTCTTCAAGCTTTCATCAACGGAGGCTAAGACGATTGATAGAATTTTGGAGAGAATTGAATAGTGATAGAATGAATTAGAGGGAATTAGGGTTTGATTTAGGAGAGTTAGGAGACCATAGAAAGGCTAAAAGGGGCATAGGATTAAACTAAATTATGAATTAACCATTAATGAAATGGACTAGATCACAGAAAACAGTGACTCACGGAAGGCACCCAGTGGCCATCTACAAGTTCACGGACAGTGAACTTGTCCGTGAGACTTCACTTAGTCTCGGTTTCAGCTTGAACTCTTGGGGGACTTTCTAAACCAACTCACGAGGGGTCTCATGGACCGTGTAGTTGCACACGGACTGTGTATTGGTTCGTGGAGCACCACTTGGTATGGATTCCAGCGTCGAGTCTTGGCCAACTCTCTGGATCACTTCACGGGGGACACTCACAGACCGTGAAGGCTCACACGGGTCGTGAAGTGGTCCGTGGGGCCTTACTTGGTTTCGGCCTTGGTTTGTCACTCAGCCCCACTCTATGGATAAACAAACTGATGCCCCTCACAGGCAGTGAGCCTCCACATGGCTCATGGCCTCTCACGTGTGGCCTTGCCTTAGCCTAGACTGCTTCCCGTTTTCCAAAATATTTCCATACACAGGCAGTCTCACTGTAATAGCCATAACATCCATATCTGAATTCTGAATTGAACAAACCTAGTTGCATTAAGAAGATAACTCAAAGATCTTCAATTTGATATATAATGGTCTATACAGTTCATCTCATACCAAGAGATATGACTTTTCAAAGTCCATTCTATCTAAACAATCTTATAAATTTCCACCAAATAATTCTTTTGAATCCGGCCACTTGAATACCATCCAGGACTACCAAAATTCAACCATGAAGAACCCAACACTAACCTTGACTAACCATTACGAAGTTTAAAATTTTTCAAGTCGTTACACGTCGGTACCTACGACATCAATATATACTAGTACGTTTGAATGTACTAAGTATGTGTGATTCAATGTAAACAAGTAATTATAGAGTCATTGTCATTCAAAATATGCATAACCATAGCCAAAGAGTAAAGCTCAATATGGAACAAAGATCAATGCACCATGTAAAACAAGCTTAAAGTAACATAAACATCATATTCATAGCTTTATGAGATAATACCATAACCAACATTTGATACCATGCAAGCTACTATATGAAATCCAATATAATCCCCTATGTTGGCACGGGGAGTCCACTTGTCGGGTGTAACTCCATATACTTATGCATGCATATCTTAGATTAACATTGCTATTGTGGATCCATAAGCCTTAGCCTACAAGGGCTCCTATGGTATCACATAGTTAATGGGTCAAAAGATTTCTACTAAGGTTCTCTTATCGAACCCCACCGTAATATCCCATTAAGTGCTAAGTCAACCCCATAGAATACTTAAAACATTAATATAGCCATGCAATGGTAACTTAGAATCATGAGTATCATAATACAAGAGTAGCTCATTAACTTGGAAATCACTCAAATGAAAATTGTCCTTTCACGTTAAGGGTCCATCGTGAACATCATTAAGGGCTTCATAACATACTTGTAACTTTCATGACAAATCACAACTTTCATATCGTACTTTAGGCCATTCTTATTAACATTATGTAGGAACTCATCTTAAACATAAGTGGGCTCACGCAATGCACTTTAAAAGCATGTGATTCAAGAATACAATGTAAGTTCATGATAAAACTTATCGATTTAAAACCATGTCTAAACAGCCCACATATCAGTCAAAACCCTAGACAATGAAATCATGAAATTAAACTTGGAAACTATAGTAATTCATAGTACATCATCACATTGCATCATTAGAGTCAAAATACATGAAAATATATTATAAAAGTATCATTTAAATCATGTTCATGGAACTCATTAATTTTCAAAAACTTAAAGAAAAGATAAAAGGAATCATTGTTGGACTTTGTGTGTGAAATGAACACACAAATCAAGCTCACATATCTGATTAAATAACTTAAGGAAAGGCTTAAATATTTGGATAAGAAATTCCTTGGAAACCCTAGTCCTTGCCTTGTCTTTGGGGAGTCTTTTCCTTAGAAAATTTTGAGGGAATTTGGAAAGGAGAGAATGAGAGTTTTGTAAAGGTTTGGGGTCGATAGTAGGTAGTTGTAGGTCCCAAAATGATGTAGTTTTAGGCTTAGGGTATGGTGAAAGGTAAAAAATTCCCTTCATTAAAATTGTCAAACTATGAACGTGACCTCATTTATAGGTCGTAGAATGGGGATTTCCTTCTATTATAATTTTGAACCTCTGAAGTGGTATTTGAAAGCTCAATCTATGAAACCAATCTATGACTTGTAGATTGGTTGATGGATCATAGACCCTCTCGAAAAATACCACAACACTTTGGAAACATTTTTAGACTTAGGACCCTATCTAGAGGTCATTCTACGACTTGTACATAAGACTATGAGTCATCCTGTTTTTTATAGTTAAATCTTCAGAAACCCAATTTTCTATCAACCCAAGGTCTCAAACCATGAACATTATTTAAAATATGTAGTTCCATTTACAGACCGTAAACACCCCTCGTACATCTCCTTTACACTTACTCAAATTTTCATCCTGGCTGATCCTATCCACGGGCCCTACTTATGACTTGTAGTTTGAACAAAAACCATAAATGAGGCTCGTACTTTGACCCGACACATTTCAAGATCCATTTCTTCTGCACTCTCCGACTTCCAAACTTGCAGAGCCTTACAATATCTCTCCCTTGGAAATATTTGTCCCCCAATGTGCTAAACATAAGCTTTAAGGAGTTACGGAAGTAGCTAACAACCCAACATGAATGCAAAAATGTAAATTTAAATTTCCTTTCATAAAATCTTCAAACTCATGTCTCAAATATCATTCAAAATAGTCCCATAAACATGCAAACTTACATAAATGACATGAAAACTGAAATGGAAGGAATTTGAAGTCTTAGGGCAAGAAGACCTTAGTACCTTAGGCTTGAGTATAGTGGAAAAGATGTGGGTATTTCTTTATCTTGTCCGCTTTTACTTCCCATGTTGTACCTTCAACTTGTTGATTCCTCCATAGTTCTTTAATGGATGCAACTTCTTTGTTTCTTAACCTCTTCACTTGTCCCTCTAAGATTTCAACTGGAACCTCTTCATAGGCCAAATTTTCATCAATGCTTACATCCTCTAATCAAACAAGGGAGTTTGGATCACCCATGAATTTTCTTAACATCGATACATGGAACACTAGGTGCATCAGGTGAATCATGTTCATCTCTAATGAAAACTCTAATTCATATGCCATTTCCAACCCTACTAATAATTTTATAAGGCCCTACATATCTAGGGCTAAATTTCCTCTTGTTTCCAAATTGAACTACACCCTTCATAGGTGACACCTTCAAATAGGCCCACTCATTAACATTTAACTCAAGGTCCCTTCACCTAACATCAAATATGACTTTTATCGACTTTGAACCATTTACAACTTCTCCATTATGAGTCTCACATTTTCCATGGCATCCATGACCAAGTAAAGTCCTATAAAAGCCATTTCACCAACTTCAAACCACCCAACTGGTGACCTATATTGTCTACCATATAAGGTCTCAAATGGTGACATATCAATACTTGAGTAAAAGCTATTGTTGTAGGCAAACTCAATAAGAGGTAGATGATCATCCCAACTTTCTTTGAATTCCAACACACAAGACTCAACATAGCCTTAAGTGTTTGAATTTTCCTTTCGGCGTGTCCATCAGTTTGATGATGAAAAGTGATACTTAACTTTACCTTAGTACCAAGGACCCTTTGAAATAATCTCCAAAAGTGAGAAGTGATATAATAGACAATGGAACCCCATGCAATCTCATCATCTCCCGGATGTATACCTTAGCATATTCTTTGGCATTATATGTTTTCTTGACCGGTATGAAGTGAGCCAACTTATTTATCCTATAAATTATCACCCATATAGAGTCACAATGCCTCTTGGTCTTAGGAAACTCAACTAGAAAGTCCATATTGATTTTTTCACACTTCCAAGTGAGAATTTCAATGTCATGGGTTAGGTTACCCAGTCTTTGATGTTCAACCTTAACTTGTTGACAATTGGAGCATTCAAACACAAACTTTGCTATGTTTTGTTTCATTCTTTCCACCAATACACCTACCTTAGGTCTCTATACATCCTAGTGGAACAAGGATGAATGGAATAGGAGAAATTGTGAGCTTCTTGCAATACAAAACCTCTCAACCCATCGACATTTGGCATACATAATCTACCTTGGTAACAAAGTGTCCTATCTCCCCTTACGAGAAGACCTTTATTTTACCTTCTTTCACCAAGGTCTTCAATTCAACCAAAGAAAAATCAAGATATTGCTTAGACTTAATAGCCATCATAAAAAATACTTGGATCCATCCAATACTATCATACCACCATTGTCGGTACCACTCAATTTTACCCCTAATCTAGACAACCGATGGACTTCCTTTGTCAACTCCATTTTTCCATGATCATGGTGAGACACACTACCCATGGATATCCTAACAAGTGCATCGGCTACCATATTAGCCTTACCTAGGTGATATTTTACACTCATGTCATAATTTTTTAAAGGTTCTAACCACCTCTATTGCTTTAGACTGAGGTCCCTTTGAGTGAACACATGTTGGAGGCTCTTATGATAGATGAAGACATCGAAATGAATTCCATACAAGTAATGAGGCCATATCTTCAATGTAAAAACCACTGTCACAAGTTTAAGATCATGTGTTGGGTAATATTTCTCATGCACCTCCAGTTGCCTTGAGGCATAGGCAATCACTTTCCCATGTTGCATTAACACACAACCCAAACCAACCCGTAAGGCATCATAATACACCACAAATCCTTTGGTACCATTCAGAAAAGTTAGGATTGGAGCTAAAGTTAACCGATCCTTCAAGGTTTTGAAGTTATTCTCTCTTTCATCCATCTACACAAACTTTACTTTCTTTTGAGTCAACCTTGTTAATGGCGAAGAAATAAAGGAGAACCCTTCAACTAACCTCCTTTAATACTCTGCTAGACCCAAGAAACTTCTAATAATAATCAAAGGAGTCAATGGTCTAGGCCAATTCCTCACCATTTTATCTTCTTATGGTCAACTTTAATCCCTTTACCAAACACCATATGTCTAAGGAAAGTACCTTCATTCAACCAAAACTCACATTTGTCAAGCTTAGCAAACAATCTTTCCTCCTTCAAGGTTTGTAACACCACCCTCAAATGCTACATGTGCTCTTCTTCACTTTGGGAGTAGACCAAAATATCATCAATGAATATCATAACAAACATGTCAAAGGTAGGGTTTGAATGCTCTATTCCTGAGGTCCATAAATATGTTTGATGTATTAGTCAAATGGAAAGACATCACCACAAATTCAAAATGTTCATACCTTGTTCGGAAGGCCATTTTGGGAATGTCACACACCCTCATCATTAGTTGATGATACCCAGAACGAAGGTTAATCTTAAAAAAGTGTCTAAGCCCCTTGCAATTGGTCAAACAAGTCAACTATCATTAGAAGTGGATACTTGTTTTTTATGCTGACCTTTTTGAGTTGTCAGTATTCTATGCACATTCAGAGTGACCCACCTTTATCCCTTACAAACAACACCTTACGAACAACACCAGAGAACCCCATGGAGACCTACTTGGTCTAGTGAAACCCTTCTCCAATATATCCTCAATTTCTCCTTTAGTTCCTTTAACTCCACTACGGTCATTCGATAAGGAGGAATGGAGATAGGTTGAGTGTCGGGAAAGAGGTCTATGTCGAAGTCTATTTTCCTTTTCAAAGGGATGCCAAACAACTCTTCAGGAAATGCATCAAGAAACTTATTTACAATGAGGACCGACTTAAGAGATGGAATTTCAAAATTGGCATGCCTAACCCTTACTAGGTGATAAATACACCCCTTGGAAATCATCTTACAAGAATTAAGATAGGAGACAAAATAACCTTTACATGTAGAACTACTGCCCTCCCACTCAAGACTGGACTCATTTGGGAAATGGAATTTGACTCTACGAGTTTGAAAAACTATAGAAGCATAGGCCGAATACAACCAATCCACCCTAAGTATGACATCAAATTCTAACATGGAGAGTTCTACAAGATCACAAGGGATAACTTTATGCAAGATAGGCATGGGACAGCCCCTATAAACTCTTTTTGCAACAATTGACTCTACTACGGGAGTACAAACTTCAGAAGGTTCACCTAGGACTTTGGCACATACATTGAATCTATTTACAAGAAATGGAGATACGAAGGACAAATTGGCTCCCGAGTCTAACAATGCATATACATAAAAATCATAAACTCTCAACATATTGGTAACCACATCCAGAGTCTCTTTCACCTCTTGGCATGCATGTAAAGCATAGAACCTATTTGCCCTTAGAGCACCTTGTACTTTACCACCTTGTCCTTAGGGCGTAGCACCTCCACTTCTATACTCCTTGACATGATGACTGGGCTTGCCACATTTGAAGCATGAATTAGAGCAGGCTAGACATTTCTCTTTGTGGGGCCTTCCATACTTGGCATAATTTGAAGGAGCTTATGCACTCGAACCTCCTTATGGCTTGGGATTTGACCCATTGTCTTTGTTGAACCGAGGAGGAGGTGTGTTGGTGGAGCATTGGCCTATTTTCTTTTGGCCACCTTGATACTTTCCATGGTCACCAACTCTTTGGTGGGAGAATCCACTTCCTTCAATTATGTCCTTCTTGGACTCCGTAGCATGCTCTCTCAATTTCTCCTATTCAATTTTCTCCAACATATGTCATTAGATGGGAAATGTCCATATCTTTTACAAGCATGGCGGTCTTGCACTCTTTGGATACCAACTCTGACACCCTAAAGATAAATTTGCTCATTCTAGCCCTTGGGTCGGCAATCATGAAAGGTGCATATTTGGAGAGTTTTGTGAATTTGAGGGAGTATTCCCTCACATTCACATGTCCTTGTTTCAAACTTATGAAATCTAGCACCTTAGCCTCCCTTAGCTCCAACAGGAAGAACTTATCCAAGAATGTACCTTTGAACTCTTCCCAATCAATTTGCCCTACTTCCTCACCATTTTCCTCAACCCATTGGTCATACCAAACCTTGCCAACACCTTTGAGTTGTTAGGCAATAAGCTCGGCCTTCTCTTTTGAGGACATCCCCATGACAACCACAATCTTATATATTTCATCAATGAATTCCAACGGGTCCTCTTCAACTTTAGAACCTTGATACTCTGGTGGGTTCATCCCCATAAAATCTCAGACTCTAGTTTCAAGGGTAGGTGCTTGGGGAGGAAGAGAAACCTTCTGTAAGACTTGGAAAAACATAGTAAAGGCATCTCAAAATTACGAATGTGTGACTCCCTCCTCTTGTGGCATGGGAGGGGCTTGGTCTTCGTTCACATCCCTTTTTAGAGGAGATCTTCTCGGCAGCATGATCTATAAATAGTAAAGAGAGCATCATAAGATACGAAATACCTTAAGCAACTCTAAAGGAACGACATGAATCACGAAGTGCCTCATAACCTCTCATTCATAATTGCGGCACACTTCATAACCATGAATAAGACTTCATTCGACGTGGTATGTTAGATATCGAAGGAACATTTCAAAAGTTCATTCTTTAATACCAAGTTTATCACAACTCAAGCCTAGGGCCTAATCGTAACATGGCGAATAAAAGACCTGAAACAACCTCACCCAAGACTCTTAGCATTCATCAACCATTCCTAGATATTTAACAATAATAAAAGTAGAATTATGAAAGTGGGAAATGGGACTAAGGGAAACATTCGATCATTGAAATCATGGAAGGACAACAACTCAAATTTTAAATCATACCGTCCAAACATACCATCTACATAAAAGATATAGCAGGGGCTAAAACGCACCAAAAGCTCCCCTCAAGTATAGAAGTCACAAGAGAATAACATAGAAGTTAAAAGTCTGCATAATACAACTCAAATACATAAATGTCTCAAAATAAAAAATAAAAGGCATGAAGAAAGAGGTGCAGTCCACGAAAATAGAGGGCTCACCAAAGTTATTAGTCTTGAATGTCGAAAGCTAGCCATGTGTCGGTGGAGGGGGAGGAGCATTGGTCCCTACATGATAACATTATGTAGATAAAATATGTGTTAGTATTTTTTAATGTGCTAAGTATGTGCGATGCAATGCAAACATAAAATTGTAATGTTATCATTCAAAATATGCATAACCATAGCCAAAGAGTAAAGTTCAATATGGAATAAAATCAATGCATCATGTGAAAAAGCTTAAAGTAACATAAGTATCATATTCTTAGCTTTGTGGGAGAAGACTAGAGTCGACATTTAAAACTATATGAGCTACTATATGGAATACAACATGACCCCCTACGTTGGCATGGGGCATCCACTTTCTAGGTGAAACTTCATCAACTTATGCATGCATATCATAGTTTAACTCCTATGGTGCACTTTGCCTAGCTGGAAAGTTGATGATTGGATTAGCATTCGACCACCAAGGATTTTCCTACAGAGAGAATTTTGGATCAATTTTGTAAGTTTGATTAGTTTGATTTATCGAATAATAAATTTAATTTATTAATGAATTAATTCTTGAAAAAGTTTGAGTCAGTTTAATGTACTGGTTGTATATATTCAAATTGACCCATGTAAGAAAATTTTGATTATTTTCATTTTTTTAAATTTCTATCAGCAAAATTGATTTTTAGTTTGACGGATTATTTTCATTTTTTTAATTTCTATCAGCAAAATTAATTTTTAGTTTGACGGGTAGTCATACAAATTATAAAGACAAACAAACAATTGAAAAGATTATTTTAATGAGTTAGGGATTTTAGATGATGATTTTGCTTTAAGTGAAATTGTGCTAACTAATCTTGATTCATCCGTTCATTAAGTTGTAATGTAGTGATCCATTAGGTCATTTTGAGAATGAGTCCACACATTTTCATAAAAGATCTTTTTTGTAAATTAAAATTAATATTTTTGAATTGATTGGTAATTACGATTATTTAGTTGATGGTATATTTTAGATAATTAATTTAATTGACATGCTAAATCACTAATTTATTTAATACTCTATATCACTTAGTTCATATAAATTAGTGAACTAACATTAGTGTAGGACTTCTGGTGACTCTGGGGAGTTCTCAATCTCTCTTGGATGATCTTTACTTTCTCCATAGCTTGGTGTACCAAGTCTAGTCCAATCAATCCTGCTTCACTTACCTTGAACCATTCAATCGGTGATCTACATCTCCTCTATATGAGATGATAGACAAAGGAACTTCACGCAATCTAACAATCTCTCTTATGTATAGTTAGGCATAATCCTCGGCTGTGTCAATCATCTTTACTACCAAAAGATGCACAGATTTAGTCATCCTATCAACTATCACCCAAATTGAATCATGCAGCCTGCGATACCTCGGTAAGTTTGTAACGAATTCCATATTGATCATCTCCCATTTCTATTCTGAAATCTCAAAATTTTGAGCTACTCCATATGGCCTTTGATGCTCAACTTTAACTTGTTGGGAATTTAGGCACTTAGAAACAAACTCAGCAATGACCCTCTTCATCCTACTCCACCAATAAACCTCTCTCAAGTCGTGGTACATCTTAGTTGACCCTGGGTGGATGGAATACCTAGAGTTGTGGGCTTCTTCCATGATCCTTTCTTGAATACCATCAATATCTGGATCACATAGTCTGCCATGATATCTTAATACTCCATCTCCCCCTTTAGCGAAAGTAATCACCTTTTGGTTATGCATATCTTCCTTCAATTATATCAAGATGGGGTCTTGGTCTTGCTTTTCCTTCACCTCTACTACAAGAGATGATGCAGACTCATTTTGAATATAAACTCTACCTTCATTAGACTCCTCAATTTGGACTCCCAACCGAGCCAATCTATGCACTTCTTTTGCCAACTCTTTCTTCCCTTCCTCAACATGGGTCGTACTACCTATTGACAACCTGCTAAGAGTATGAGCAACAACGTTAGCTTTACCTGGTTGGTAGAGGATCCTCATGTCGTAGTCTTTGAGCAACTCCAACAATCTTCTCTGTCACAGGTTGAGCTCTTTCTGGCTAAATACATATTACAGACTCTTGTGATTAGTAAACACATCTACATGCACCCTATACAAGTAATGGCGCCAAATCTTAAGTGCAAATACCACTGCAGCCAACTCAAGATCATGAGTTGGATAATTCTTCTCATGGACCATGAGCTTTTTGGAAGCATAAGCGACAATCTTCCCATTTTGTATCAATATGCTCCCCAATCCTATCTTGAAGCGTCACTATAAATCATGAATCTGTTGATCCCTTCAAATAACATCAACATTGGGGCAGTAGCCAGCCTTGTTTTTAACTCTTGTAAACCCTTCTCACATTCATCAGACCACTGAAACATAACCTTCTTCTGAGTCAGTCTAGTCAATGGTGCGGATATGGAAGAAAAATCCTCAACAAATATATGGTAGTAGTCTGTTAAACCCAAAAAACACCTTATGTCTATGGGAGAGGTTGGTCTAGGTCAATTCTTGATTGCCTCAATCTTTTGATGATCCACTTGTATGCCATAGCCCGAAACCACATGCCCAAAAATGCCACAGATGTAAGTCAGAACTCACACTTCGAAAACTTTGCATATAACTCATTATCCTTAGGCGTCTGCAAAGCAATCGTAAGGTAATTAACATGCTCCTCCTTATCTCAGGAATACACTAAGATATCATCAATAAACACGATCACAAACATGTCAAGATACTGTCTAAACACTTTGTTCATCAAGTCCATGAAAGTTGCAGGTGCATTTGTCAACCCAAAGGACATTACCATGAAATCGAAGTGGTCATATAGGGCTCATAAAGCCATCTTTGGGATGTCACATTCTCTCACTTTTAATTGTAGCCTGATCAAAGGTCTATCTTGAAGAAACCAGTGGCACCCTAAAGGTTGTCAAATAAGTCATCAATTCTTAGAAGGGGATACTTGTTCTTAATGGTCACCTTGTACAACTGGCGATGGTCTATACACATCCTGAGGGTACCATCCTTCTTTCGAGTAAATAGGACAGGAGTGCCCCACGGAGAGATACTCAGCCTAATGAAGCCCTTATCCAAGATATCGTTCAACTGCTCCTTCAGTTCTTTCAACTCGACTGGAGCCATTCTATACTAAGGAATAGAAATGGACTGAGTATCGGAGAGAACATCAATCACAAAGTCGATCTCCCTATCAGGGGGACTTTAGAAAAATCATCAGGAAACTCATTAACAACTGGAACTGACTCAAAAGGTGGAGACTCTACATCATCAGCGTTAACTCGCACGAGGTGATAGATACACCCTTTAGAAATTAGCTTTCTGGCCTTAAGGTAGGAAATAAACTTACCCTTAGGCACTGCAGAACTACTCTTCCATTCTATAACAGGCTCATTCAGAAATTTAAACTTGACCGTCTGGGTTCTACAGTTGACAGAGGCATAACAGGCGTAAAGCCAATCCATGCCAAAGATCACATCAAAGTCAACCATCTCTAAATCAATTAGATCAGCAGGAGTATCTATGATAAATAGACACTACATAATCTCTATAAACCCTTGCAGCTATGATAGACTCACCAGTTGGAGTAGAAACACTGAAGGGCTCAAGAAGACATTCAGGAAGGATCTCAAACTTACTAGCCACATATGGAATCATAAATGATAAAGTGGAACCTGGTTCAAGCAAGGCATATACATCATAGGAAAAGACTCGAAGCATACCCGTAACAATATCTAGTGCAACTTCCTGATCCTATTGATTACCTATCACATACAGACGGTTTGTACCTCCGCCCTAATTAGTAGTGGCACCTTTATGATTTCCACTAGCCCGTGGAACTTCCGAAGACTGAGCTCTATTACCTTCCTCACCCTGCCATCTCATTGGGCACTCATTTGCAAAATGACAAGTCTTTTCACACTTGAAGCAAGCATTTGTGCCCTCTTGGCACTCACCTAGGTGGAGTCTGCCACACTTTCCACATGGTGGTTTTCCCCTCGAACCTTAAGCCACACTAGCTTGGGATTGAGAACCCTAAGCTCTGGAATTTTGATAGCCCTGTGACTTTTGATCATACTTATTACTCATAGTTGGTGCACTTGTTAAGGATGGTGCATAGTTTGAAGACCTCTTTTGAAAATAGGACTTGTCACCCTTACCTTGCTTCTGCTGGCTAGGCTCATGCCCTGCTGATTTAGCTTTCTTACTCAAATGTTCCTCCTTATATTTCTTCTTACCCTCTTTAAGTTATTGTGCATAGACCATAACTTTGGAGATGTCCACGCCCAGAATCGGCAATGTCTCTTTGCACTTCTTTTTCACATGTTTGCCCAAGCCAGATATGAACTTACTCATTCTAGATCTCATGTCAGGGACCATCTCTAGAGTATACCTGGATAGTTGTATGAACATGAGGCTATATTCTTTTCTTTGACAGTCATCCCCTCCTACTTCAAGTTGACAAACTCTTCAACCTTTGCTTCCCTCAACTCTCATGGAAAGAAATGGTAAAGAAAGGCACTCTCAAAATCACTCCAAATGGCAGCTTTAGCATCCTCAGTTCGACTTTCTTCCCACTGATTGTACCAGACAATTTCCACATCTTTAAGTTGATAGAAAGCAAGTTCAACTCCCTCAGTCTCAGTCACATACATCATTTTCAACACCTTCCACATCTCATTAGTAAAGTCTTGGGGGTCTTTCTCAACCATAGACCCTGTGAAAACTGGTGGATTCTTCCTTAAAAAATCTCTAAGTCTGGTTGTAGCAGTTGTCCCTTAGGAGCTAGAGCTAGAGATCTGTGATCGCCGGTTCCCACTTTGAGCGGCTACTAGTTGGGTGAGCATAGTGATAGCTACTATGAAATCAGCTTTTATAGTAAGAGCAGGTGGAGAAGTGGGTGCTTGCAGAACACTGGTGGCTGTAGTTGGTTGACCTCTACCCCTCATCTCTATCTGAGTAGGCACCTTTGGTAGGGGATTTTCAGCATTGGAGGCTGAAGCATTTCTTTGGGTGGCGGTACGCTTAGGAGGCATGATTTGCAAATGTGTAATGCACGAATCAAATAGATACTTTAATAGAGTTAAACTCTTATCGCACGAACTCAGAGTACAAAAGAAGTGTAACCATTCCTAATGTTCCATAGCCTCCTGCTTATAAAATGTGGTGCACAACACACCTATAAACAAGACTTTACTAGACACGACTTCGTAGACTCCCTAGGACACTTAAACTCTATGCTCTAATACCAAGTTTATCATGCCCCAAGAGGGTACCCTTGGTGTGGCCAGAACTCAGAGACTATTTCTAGCCCCCAAGCGAACCACTCGGCTTCATCATATTCATTTAATCACAATCTAATAGTGGAAGACATCAATAACAAAGAATATTCAATGAAATGAAATGATAATATGAAAATTAAGGCCAAAGGTCAAACAATCTATCCATAAACTAAGTTAGACTAGTATGAAAGAAACTAGCCAAACATAACATCCAATCATAACTTGACAGTTTAGTCTATGAAGCCTCTAAACATCTGAGTACGTGGTGTCAATGATAGGTCCACGGCTACCTCAAAAAATAAAATAGGAAGTCTAAACTCAAAGCTAAAAGATAACGCATGTCATCCTTCGAAAGCAAAGGGAGGACTCACCAATCAATTGAATGTAATAGGTCCTCAATGATACTCTTTTTTATGACCGCTAGTACCTGTCTCTACATCATAAAAAGATGCAGACCCAAATTAGTGTCAGTGCGTGGAATGTACTGGTATATAAAATGGTAGAATGAAACATGTAAAGGCAAAATAGAATCAACTCAAATAGCTCAACACAGGAAGTAAGGAACTCAGACATCACGTCAAAAGTCTAAGGTAAGAATGAAGTTTAGACAATGATCACTCATGTACCATCTCATCCCATCCACTCATAACACTATCAAGACCTATTTGAGAGTTTCTCTAACTGATAATCATCACCTATGAGTCGGTGATGATACAACAAAGCAATATCATCATCACATCCATCCAATATCTTGTTAGGGTCAAGGACATCCCATCAGTGGATCCATAATAATAACATCAAGTCCTTTTTTCGAGACAATAAGGAATCATTCAATTTTACGGTTCAATCCTCTCCGACGTTGACCACATAGTTATTGAGTTCGAGTTGGACTTACCCTTACTCAATTTGGTGCTAATTACTCCTCCCAAGAATCAACATGCTCATAAGACATCAATCCTATGGTTAACTCATTCATCTAGTTTCATTGGACATTCGCCAACTTAATTCATCACATCAAATATCAACGTTTTGGTTACATTCTTTTAAGGTCCAGTTCTTAACTCATAAAGGCTAAATCATGCATCATTTGGACTCATAGCATTCAACAAAACAAAAACGAAGTTAAAAACATTCAGGACTTTTATAGACTTCTCAGGCTCAATTTATACTCATGCATGCCCATTTAAGTGTAATATGCAAAAATATCATGAATTCATGCTAGGGTTCATGTAGAAAAGTAAAATCATCTATTTCAAGTAATTAATTCATGAAAACTATAATTCATGCATAATTATATAGAAATATATTAGACCTTTTTAGAAAAACCTTCAAGAACATCCATGGAAGACATAATTTGTTCACAACTCCAATAACTCGGTCTATGAGGCACATGGAAGAATAAAATCCATGTTTTGATTAGCCTTACATACCTGAAAATTTAAATTTTAGGATTTCTTGTAAGAACTCTCAATTTTATGCTTCAAACCATAGCCTTTTTCTCCCTTGAAAACTTGTTCTACGTTTGAAGGATGAGTTTTAGCGTGTAACAACCCAAAAATTTTTAAAATCTATATATGGTTGGCATTATATGATGTACTACAAGCCATGTATGAGTTTTGGTAGCCACGGGTTGACTTTAAGTGTCCAAATGCAAATTGGGCTAGAAAGTGGCCTAGAGGGACAGTTTTGACAGTCAGCTTCAAATAGTCATACCTTTTTATATGGGATGAACCATGTGTGATACCATATATCAAATTGAATATCATTGAGTTACCTTTGCAACAAAACTTGTTTCACTCAATTTGGATATTGGATGAGGGAGATATGGCCCAAACGGTGAGACTGTCTAAAATTCGGAAGCCATTGG
>JBCEWC010012299.1:0-15970 GCA_038996855.1 Solanum aculeatissimum
TTAGGGATTGAAGGGTGGACGAAAGTCTATTGAGCATTTCTTGGTATTTGGAGAACATTTGAAGATGTACTTCTTATCTTCCATCTCTAAGAAGAACATAAGGTCTAAACCTCCTAAGTTTGTTTGTTTCTGTGAATAAGGGGTAAGACATTTCCTCCTCTTCCCCTCTACTTCTTTATCCTCCATGGGAGAATTGGTTGGGTTTGGTATCTAGGTCGGTTGAGATATCCATGGGTTGAATAGTGGGTTCTCCTGGGTTGACTTCATTGGGCTGAAAAAAAGGAAGGTCCGACCTCATTAATATTAGTCAAGGATTTAAGTGATTGAGCAAATTTCACATTTATGGCATGTGATAGAAGAGAGAAGGAGTTATTAATGGAGCTAGGGTTTTAGAAGATTATCTAGCCAAACTTGATTTACATAATTATCCATTTCTAATCGCATTTCTTTCGATATTATTTGGTTAAGGAGATTCTAATTTTATAATATGATTAGTACCTTTCATCTATCCAGATCAATAGTGAAGCAGAGAATTTGACCCTGGAGACTCTTACTCTATCCAAAGCTATGGAGGTTGGGATAGAGGGAGGGTTGTGGCGACATAGACTATGGGAATAGGTTTTTGAGTATATGGTTATGTAAGTTTTCCATAAAAGTTGATCTTGGAGTTATTCGGGATAGTCTGAGTCTAGTGTTGTTCAGGAGAATTTTCAGACATTTCATGAGGACTGTTTGGAGTGTGGTTTTTTAATATAGTAAGAGTATGTGTATTAACTTGAGATATTTGACATTGTAGTAATGATTAGGGATCATTTTCTTGGGATTTAAATTGCAAGGTATTGGTCATATTTAATGTCATGGCATGTGGTAAGGAGTGGTGAGCATAGGAACAATCGTTAGGTCTGGGAAGGTTTGGATTGAAAAAGTATTAGTATTGTTGTCATTATTACTTATCAAGGCATGAACTTCAAATTTGTCAATATGGTTTTGAATTAAGGAAGTCTTTTGGTTAATTTGGTAATTGGTTTGTTATTCTTTTGAAAACATGGTATGATTTTGCCATTTGTTTAAAATCAAGAGGTAAATTAGAAAGGGACTTATCTGTAACTGTCTTTGAGGGATTTTTCTTATTTCGCGTGTTTGAGAATGGAATATTACTTCTTATCTGATTGTGTTTTGCTTCGTAATCTTTTTCACGATCACTTCTGATCCGATTATTTTTTTCTTGGTAACCGTTTTTGAAAAAAGGTGATAGTGTTCCATTTTTCCTCATTCAATTTTGTCATTGGGACATTGATTCAGAGGAGAGTTCTTGGGAGTGAACTTGTATGGAGTCTTGTGTGTCTAATTCTACAAAACAATTAACATATTTGGATGACTCTTTCATACTCAATATCTTCTCTATGATTCCGATTTAGATGTTGGATTTCAGTGCGCTATCTAGTGATACCTCCACACACAACCTGACATATCTCCCTTATACAATGGTGCTAGAGCAAACATCAATTTTTAGGAGTTCACTAATGTCGTTGCCTTTTTTTAGAATAACACTAACATAGTTTCATCATAGGTGAGGTAATCTAACCCATATGGTTGCATTTTTAGTAGTTGCTTTACTAACAATGAAATTTGGAATCCATTTTTGGACGAAAAGGAAGTGACCATTAATGAACCACAGACCTCCTTCAAGAATAGAGTTAAGTGTTTTTTTTTGTTTTTTGAAAACTTGGCTATGTTAGTAGTTAAAACCCAGATCAATTAGCGAAAAATCTCAATAGGTTTTCAAATTAATTGAAATTTTGCCTTCATCTGTTGGTGAAGCATATGTTTTCCTAATAGCTTCATTATGACTTAGAATTCCTAAGGAAATATATTTTTGTTTTGTCTCATTGAGTTGAACTAGGTCAAGCTGAGGAGAGCTAGTGTTTGGATGTCAATAGGTGGTTGAATATTTTCTATTTTATTAGCCATTTTAGAATCTACTAACTCATTCATTATTACTTCGTTTTTCATAAGAGAGTCTTTATAAAAAATGAGGGAGTAGTAGATATGTTGAAGGGGGATGGGTCTGACAAATTGAGTGGGATATCATGAAGGGGGCCCATATCCAAGTTTGTCATTTGATTTTATTTTAATATTATTTTGATCCGGTTGAAAATTTATTCGAAATGGATATTAGAACTGGGTAAATATGACCAGATTGGAAATAAAATTTAATCTAAGGGTATATTTGATCATTTTTATAATGACAAAGATAGAATTAATCAAATAATATAATAAAAAATAAATTTGAATAATTTAATAGAGTATTTATATTGACTCTTTTTCCTTATAAATAATTAATGATATGCTATAATAAAAATGTAGGAGCTGATAGCAAATGACTAGTGCACTTGGTAAATAAATATTGGATTTGGAAATGTACAAACTTAATTTCATTAATTATTTTCTATTCATTAATATTATCAAATTTAAAGTTGTATATACAAACACACTTAATAAATTATAAATCAGATGCATATTTAGCTTCTAAATACAGTTGTAAAGCTTTGAGAAGACTTAGGTTTTTATTGAAGATATGATCCTCTAATTTTTGTTGTATCATGAAATAAAAATTTATCTCTTTCTCCTTTCTAAGTTGTCAAATTTTTTGGATATTAACACTTTGTTCAATGTTGTATGCATTTAGGACTCAAAGCAGAGATGTCTCTGAGAATCAGAATGAACAAGACTTACAAACTTCTGTTGATTATGACTTTGTGCCACCATGGTACTTTTTCTATAATTAATGAATTCAATATTATTTTTTTTGTAGGAATAAGTAATATTTTATATAATAATTAGCATAACAATACAACAGATGAATCAGAATTCCTGCAACCACAGGTATGTGGATTGGGGGTCTTATTAATGGCAGCACTACTACTTATGGCATTTACATTAGAAGTGGAGTAATTTTTCCAAAAATATGAGGCATGGAATATTTCGTCCTGCACAATTTCCTTCACAAAATTTTGTGGTGTTGTCTAATCTTCCATCGGTCAATCATCTGGTTGTTGGCTTTCTCTCCGAGCTAGTAGATATGTTACTCTATTCCTTTCCCTAAACTCATGCTGGATTGGTGGGTTGACCAACTGTTGGATAAGCTCCCTGCATTTCATAACAAGATTATAATTAGCCTCAGTCGATATGTTAATGCAGTTAAACAGATCCTTGGAGTCTGTTGATATGTGAAGATCTTTAAGTTTATGGTGTAGGGATAGGCGAAGGCCATGGTATAGAGTCACGAGCTCCGCTTGAAGAGCAGAGTGTGTGATTATCTTGTCACAATTTCTTGCTATTCAGATTCCTCTAGTGTCTCTAACTATGCAACCTGCCCTGCCCTGTTGTTGATAGTTGAGAAAGCTCCGTCTATGTTAAGTTTATATCCAGACAAGAGAGGCAACCAATTCCTTGGTCTAGGTTGAGTGGGAGGGGTTGCTACATGGCCACTTCCTGGGTCTAGGGTAAGGAATTTGATGGTCTGGTTGATAACATAGGGTAGGTAGATGAACTCTCATTTTGCATTGAAGCAATTATAGTTTCTTTTCTTCCAGAGGTTCCAGAGGGCAAAAGGAAAGAGTTTTGATCAGGCAATACCTTTGACGATTAAGTTTATCTTCCAAGTGTAATCAATCCAATTTATGGATTGGTTGTCCCTAATGTTCTTTACCAAGGTACCTAGCCCTAGATCGAACCAGAATTTCCTAGCAATGGGGCATTCAAGGAATATATGCCTACTCGTTTTAGTTTTTGAACAAATACTACAAAGGGGGTTGCTTATAATGCACAGGTTATAAAGGAAGCTCATTGTGTTTTGCCTGTCGTGTTTGCAAACCCAAAGGAAGAATTTTATTTTGTTTAGATAGTTGAGTTTCCATATCCATGTAAAGCTTTTAGGATTGGGGTCGCTTATGGTTTCTAAATCCCTAAGGAAGTGGTAGGTTGAGCTAGTACTGAACAGGTCATTGCCAGTCAAGTTCCACACTAGATTATCTTAATGTTTTCTGATGTTTGTAGTATGAGTTAGCCAGAGTTGATTAATGATTTCTCGAGCAATATCCATGGAGAAAGAGTTAAAGAGAGAGTTTTCTTCTTTCTTGAATTCATGGAGAATTAATTTTGACTCTCATTTGTTGAGAGGACCTATAGTGTAGCTCCTAATGGTTTGACTCGTAGGGATCCAATTGCCTTACCAAAATTTGACCTTACTCCCATCGCCTAAATCCCATCTGCTACACTTTTGACAGGTTTCCATCTCAGCTTAATATTATTCCAGATTTTATTGTTCAGTTTAAGGTATCATTCTGTGGTTAGAAGGTCAGAGTTTCTGGTGTATTTCTACATAAGGAATTTGGCCTAGAGTGTTTTTGGTTTCTTGTAGAGCCTCCAAGCGAGTTTTGTGAGGAGGCTGAATTTTCGATGCTACTCTTTTGGATTACCAAGCCACAAGACTCATTACTGTCGATGACTATTTTCTAATTCACAGTATGGAGTTTTCTTTTTGTTTCCATTATTCCCTAGAGAAAGTTATGTTGGATCCTATCAATGTGATTTGTTAAGATCGCAATGAGCTTATAGGCTTGCATAATATGGTTTGCCATGTGGCTAAGGACTATTTTTATCAGGGTATACCTTCCAGCTATAATAAGGAACTTAGTCTTCCAATTCGTGAGCCTAGTTTGTATGTTATCTACGAGGAATTGGAAGTCACTCTTAGTAGGGTTGGTGATTGGGAAACCCAATTATTTTCTTATGATAGAGCTAGGATGGATATTAATAATTCTTGAGACCCTTCTCTTGGCATTAATGTGGCAATTTTTGAATTTCTGGTTGTTAATGTTTTGCCCTGACTATGTGTAAAAGGTTTTGAGAATATGGCTTATGGTTTTACAGTTTGTTGGGTTAGCCTGAGACATTAGGATAAGGTCATCCACAAAGAAGAGGTGGGATAACTTAGGTCCATAGCACCTAGTGGAGATAGGCTCCCAGAGGTTATTTGAGATAGCCAGTTCGATATGTTGAGAAAGAACCTCTATGCATAGCATAAAGATGTAGGGGGAGATAGGGTCCCCTTGCCAAAGGCCTCTTAAGGGAGTGAAGTAATTTGTATACGTACCAGTAATGAGTATGGTTGTTCGAGTGGAGCAAATGCATGACATAAGGATCTTTGTGGTATTCACAGGGAAACTGAAATATTAGATGGTGTGACAAATGAAAGACCATTCCAGTATATCAAAGACCTTTTCTAGGTCGATCTTTCCAATAAAGCTCATTTTGTTTCCTTTTATTTTGCCAAAGTGGTTGATTATTTCTTGGAGGATGATGGCATTATCTACCGCTTGCCTATTTTGGAGAAAGTTGCTTTGACAAGGGCCAATAAGAGAGTTCATGTGATGTTTGAGTCTTCTAGATATAAGCTTAGTAATGATTTTGTAGGAGGTGTTACAAAGACTGATGAGCTTGAAATTCTTTAGAGTGGTCGTGTTATTGCATTTTGGAATAAGGCAGGTGAGGGTTAAGTTGGTGGATTCAGGTATGCAATATTATTGGAAGGTCTTGGTACAAAATGCTACTACTGAGGCTCCCACAATATTCTAGTATTTTTGGTAGAAGAAGGGCTGGAGTCCACCTGGGCCAGGTGATTTAAGAGGGTTGAAGGAGAAGACTGTGTTTTTAATTTCTTTTTCAAAGGGAATAACTTCGATTTAGGGATGATCGTTACTGTTGATGATAGTTGGACCATGGTCGATGAGGACATTGTAGGAGAGAGAATGATCTATAGAGAAGAGGTACAAGTAGAATTTGTAACATGGTTAGTAATGTCTTATTGGTTGTACAACCATGAACCATATTTTTTTTGGAAAGAGTAGATGTTGTTACCTCTACGATGATTAATGGTATTGATTTGGAAGAACTTAGTGTTAGAATCATTAGCTTGAAGCCAGTCTATGCTAGACATGAGTTTCTAGAACTCTTCTTCATGCTTGAGGACAAGGTTGAACTCAGAAACCAATTCTTGTTCAAAGCGGAGGAGGAAAGGACTATAGGGGTAGTTGACTAATCTATGGATTCCTTCTAGCCTTCGAAGAATAGAAATTTTCTTTTGGAAGATATTGTCAAAATTGTTCTTATTCAATACCTGGGCCTTAGTCCTAAAGTCCTCTATAGCTCTATGGAAAATTGTAGATTCTTTCCATACTTCCTGGATGATAGAGGGGAAGTCAGGGTGGGATGCCCACATGGTTTCCATCCTGAAGATTTTATGGGTATGGATGGGTCATTTTTTTAAAAGAGGTAGGAGAAGGGGACAATGGTCAAAGTGTGTCCTGGGGAGATGGATAACTTGGGTATCAGGGTAGTTAAGTATACAATCGCTATTTGCGAGGAATCTATCTAGACGTTTAAAAATAAGAGCACTTCGGTTACTGTATCTCTTATTGACCCAAGTATAACGACTTCCTTTGAAGCCCAGGTCGATGAAATCATAGTAATTAATAACATTCCAAAACTTTGTGTTATGGGAGCTATTAATGGGATTACCTCCTTTGTTGTCAGATTTATTAAGAATCTCATTGAAGTCTCCACCCACTAACCACTTCCCTTTGTAATTATCCTTAATGGACAGAGATTGTCCCAGAGAGATGAGCAGGTACTCATACAGGTACTAGCATAAATAAAGCTAATTAGCCAGGAATCAGAGTTTGGACTTACCTTGATCATGGCATGGATCTCCTGCCTAGAGGTAGTGACCTCATCCAACTCTAGGATGTTGTTGTCTTAGAGGACTACTAGACCTCCAAAATTGTCTATAGCTGGGACTTCCATCATTTGGTTAAAGGTGAAGTTATCTAGAAGGGGTTGGTGGGATTGAATCTTGGTTTCAAAAAGGGCTACCAAAGAGGATCTATGTCAATCTAAGAGACACCTAAAGTTCCTCCTAAAGTGGGGCCCATTAGCACCCCGACATTTCCAAACTATGAAGTTGAGAGATCTATCCATGTTGGGAGGGGTTATCATCAGATTGTGGGTCACTGTATCCAGCGAGATGTCTAGTACGTCCCTCATAGTTGGATTTATGACTAGCACAAAGTTCCCCACAATTGGGTTGAAGGGGGTCCTGATATCGATTGATACTTTAAGAGGTTCAGAGGACAGATTAGGATAAACTTTTTTTCATATTTTTCCTAGTAGATCATTATTCTTACTTCTTTTAGGACTGAGATTTTTGTTCTTGTTTCTCTCAATATTTCTAAAGTTTTGTCTAATTCCTGTACAATTGTACAAAGTGGAGTAATCTAAATCAGGTTCATGTTTGGAGGTACCTAGGTTGAGTGGATTGGTCTCAGGGCTTGGACACTCATGCTCCCCATAGATCCCAAAGGTGAGGTCTACTGGAATGGGTATGGTGAAGTTGGTGTCGATCCTTGTATCATCCATTGGTGATAGTTTGGAACCGAATCTTAGAAATACTGAGTGGGTTTTGGCTCTGTCAAGTAGGGGGCTTGTATGGGGTAGGGTATGGGAGTTTCCCAAATGGGTATGTGAAGAAGGGCAAGGGAGTTATTTGGAAGTTCCAAGGGGGCTTGGAGTACACTCAACATCCATGCAAGATTGTTGAAAGTCTCCATTGCCATCCTCATCCCATCGAATATTACCTGTGCTAACAATGAGGGATTTTGGATCACAATGATCACTTCCTTGTTGTCTATTAGGGTTGAGAAGGTTAAGGACTGGCTTAGAAAGCTCATCTTTATCCACGATATTGGAGGATTTTCGTAGGGAAGGGCGGAGAAGATCAGAGTCGCTCCCACTTCATGACTGTTTGTTTGGACTAGAAGGATAGGGTTGTTGTTCATATTTTAGGCTTGGTGGGAAATTGTTTGGAGAGGATTTAATGATCTGAATCTTCTTTGGGAGAAGGTTTTGTGGTATCTGGCCATATTTAATACTGTGGGGAAGGGATATTGTGGGGTCGGTATCTAATTCTCCTGGGACTTTAGAACTAGGAATATTTGAGTTTTTAAAGAGGACGAGAGTTACCAAATGTGGAGTGATGGTTAAATTGGATAATTTACTTGATTTGAGAGTAAAAATATCCATAGGTTCCAGGCTAGGGGATTTCTCGTAAGGATTTGGGTTGTGGCTACACTTGGATAAAAGGGTATTTGCGTCAGGTTTATGAGTGCCAAGTACAGTCTTTCTAGAAATCGAAGAGCCAAAATATAGCCTTCTAGTTATATTTGTTAGGGGTTGTAAAGCAGAGGTAAGGGCCAGAATAGGCATCTGTGGTGAATCAGGAGTCTGTTTCAGCCTCCCAAATAACACTTTTAACTTGTGAATTTCTCCATAACACTTTTACAAATGTAACGTCTTAATTCTTCAATTTCTTTACTTGTTGGTCCAAAATCTCAAATGGTACTTCTTCATAAGTCAAATCCTCATCCATAGACACATCCTTCAATGGAACAACATAATTTGGGTCACCCAAACATTTTCTTAGCATGGAAACATGAAACACCATATGAACCATAGCTAATTTCATAGGCAATTCCAATTTATAAGATATCTTCCCAAACTCTCTTCATTATTTCATAGGGCCCCACATACCTAGGGCTCAAATTTCTTTTCTTGCCAAAATGTATTTCTCATTTCATTGGGGAAAAAATCAAATACATCCACTCGGCTTCATTAAAATCTAGTTCTCTCCTCCTCACATCAGCATAAGACTTTTGATGAATATGGGCAGCCTTCAACCTTTCTATTATTACTCTTACCTTCTCCATAGTGTCAAGTACAAAATCTGGTCCATTTAAGGACATCTCTCAAATTTCAGACCATCCCACTGGTGGAACTTTTAGGTACACCTAATCACCTACCTCAAATTTCAAATCTCTTCTTCTAACAGTGATATAAGATTTATGTCAGCTTTGGGTTGTCTTTATTCTCTCTTGAATAACTTTCACCTTCTCTATAGCTTGGTGGACTAAATCATGTCCTATCAATCCAGCCTCGCCAAATTTGAACCACCCAATAGGTCACCTACACCTTCTCCCACTAAGGGCCTTATATGGTGCCATTTGTATGCTACCTTGGAAACAGGTGTTATATGAAAATTCAATCAAGGGTAAGTGATCATCCCAATTACCTTTAAAGTCTAAAATACATACCCTCAACATATCCTCAAGAGTCTGTATGGTTCACTTTGTCTGCCTGTCTGTCTAGGGGTGGATGGTTGTACTAAGATTCACCTTTGTACCAAGCCCTTTCTGGAAGGACTTCCAGAATTATATTGTGAACTAAGCTTCTCTGTCTGAAATGATGGATATGAGAACCCTACTCAGTCTAATGATCTCCTTAATGTAAAGTCTGGCATAGTCCTTAACTGTATCAATCGTCTTGACAGGCAGAAAATGAGTTGACTTAGTCAATCTATCTACTATTACCCATATCAAATTTGTTGTCTACGATATCGTGGTAAGCCTGTTATGAAGTTCATATTAATCATCTCCTACTTTTATTCTAGAATTTCAATATTTTGGGCCACACTGCTAGGCCTTTGGTGCTTCACCTTAACTTGCTCGCAATTCGGGTATCTAGACATGAACTCTGTGATGTCCTTCTTTATGCCACCTTACCAATAAATCTCTCGCAAGTCTCTATATATTTTTGTTGTACCTAGATGAATAGAGTACTTGGTGTTAAGAGCCTCGGCAAGAATCCTATCTCTAAGTCTATCAACACTTGGTACGCATAGTCTGTCTTGGTATCTCAGGACTCCATCTCCCCCTTTTGCAAACACTAATACCTTTTGTTTCTGAACATCTTTTTTCAACTAAAGTATGATAGGATCCTGGTCTTGCTTCTCCTTCACCTCCACCACTAAGGATGACTCTACCCCAGTTTTTATAATTGCACCACCTACGTAAAAATCCTCAATCTACACTTTCAACGTGCCAGTCTGTGAACTTCCTTAGCTAGTTCTTTTTTTCCATCCTCAATGTGTGCAGTGCTCCCCATGGTCAACCTTCTAAGAGCCTCAAAAACTACATTAGCTTTACATGGGTGATAGAGAATGCTCACGTCATAGTCCTTCAACAACTTCAACCATCTCCTCTGCCTCAAGTTTAACTCTTTCTGGATAAACACATAATGTAAGCTCTTGTGGTCAGTGAACACATCCATATGCCCACTGTAAAGAGCAAACACCACGGCAGCAAACTCAAGATCATGAGTTGGGTAGTTCTTCTCACGAGTCTTAAACTTTCTGGAGGCATATGCTATCACCTTGCCTTTTTGCATCAATACACACACCAAGCCAACTCTAGAAGCATCACAGTATACAATGAAGCTATTAGTTCCCTCAGGTAGGGATAAAATTGAAGTTATAGTCAGCCTAGTTTTTAACTCTTAGAAGCTCTTCTTACTAGCTTAAGACCATATGAACTTAACCTTCTTCTGAGTTAGCTTAGTCGAGAGAGCTGAGATAGAAGAAAACCTCTTTACAAAACGACTGTAGTAACCAGTCAAACACAAGAAACTCCTTATATTTGTTGGAGTTGTGGGTCTTGGCCAGTTCTTTATAGCCTCAATCTTTGGAGAATCAACTTGAAGCCCTCACTAGAAATAATATGACCTAGAAACACCACAAATACTAACCAGAACTCACATTTAGAAAATTTTGCATACAATTGTTAGTCCTTAAGAGTCTGAAGGATAATTCTAAGATAGTTGGCATGCTCCTCCTCACTACGAGAGTAGATCAAGATGTCATCTATGAACATAATGACGAACATATCTAGGTACTACCTCAACACCCTATTCATAAGATCCATAAAAACCACTGGTGCATTTGTCACTCCAAATGACTTGACCAAGAACTCATAATAACCATAGCGGGTTCTGAAGTCTGTCTTAGGAATGTCATTTTCTCTAACTTTCAGTTGATGGTACCAGATCTGAGGTCAATTTTGGAGAAACAAGAAGCACCCTAGAGTTGGTCAAACAGATCATCAATTCTGGAAAGATGATACTTATTCTTTATGGTGGACTTATTTAACTGGCAGTAATCTATACACGTTCTTGAAGAACCATTCTTTTTATGCACGAAGAGAACTGGAGCACCCCAAGGTGAGACATTTGGCTTGATGAAACCCCTATCTAGGAGGTCTTTTAGCTGCTCTTTCTACTCTTTTAACTCTGAAGGAGCCATCCGATATGGAGGAATAGATATGGGTTGACTATCTGGGAGGGTGTTTATCCCAAAGTTTATCTCCTTGTCAGGAGGGAATCCAGGAAGATCATCAGGAAAGACTTCTGGGAACTCATTCATGACTAGAATAGACTAAAGAGATAGTGTTTCGGCACTAGAAACTTTGAATTTAACTAGATGGTACACGCACCCTTTGAAAATCAACTTTCTGGCTTTGAGATATAAGATGAATTGACCCTTAGGCAACGTTGAGCTACCCCTCCACTCTAAGACTGGATCATTAGGAAACTGAAACTTAATCACCCTGGTTCTGCAATTTATGAAGGCATAACAAGCATGAAGCCAGTCCATGCCTAAAATGATATCAAAATCCACCATGTCTAACTCCACCAGATCTAATAAGGTATCTTTAAGGTATACTAACACTGGACAACCCCTATAGACTCTTTGAGCTAGAATAGATTCTCCAATAGGAGTAGAAACACTAAAAGGCTCAAGAAGACATTCTGGATTGGTCTCAAACTTCATGGCTACATAAGGAGTCACAAATGACAATATGGCACCAGGATCTAACAATTGATAGACATCATAAGTAAAAACTTTGAGCATACCAATAACCATATCTAGTGAGTTCTCCTGCTCCTGTCTGGTGGCCATGACATATAGACGATTTGTGCCCCCGCCAGTCCCTGATGTAACACCCCTCTAAATTAGCTTACCTTGTGGTACTGAAGAAACTGACTGAGATTTGTTATCCCTAATGTTTTGACTCTCCATATGACACTTCTTTACAAAGTGTCCCACCTGACCACATCTAAAACAACTATTTTTGCCCAAAAGGCACTCTTTTAGACAAGACCTGCCATACTTACCACAAATCGGATAACGAATCAATCCTTGAGCTACACTCTCCTACAACTTGTTGCTCTAAACTCTGTAGATGTATGATCCATGTTCATTCCTAACCCTTGGTGCAGGTGCAGTAGAAGATGAAGAAGCGAGTCCAGATCACTACAAAAAAACTCCTGAATTGCCAATGGATTTTACTAACTAACACCACCATCCCACTTCTTACCTGTCTCTTGGCCTGATGTATTGGCCCTCTTATTTTTGAACTCTTCCCTATCTTGCATCTTTTCCTCTTCCATCTACTGCACATAAGTCATCAAGAGAGCTATATACATATCCCCAATTAGCATAACATTTCTTCCCTCTCTCTTAGTCATCTGAGAGAGCCTTGATACGAACAAATTCATCTGCGTACGCATGTCTTCTATCATAGTCAAAGAATATCGGGACAGTTGAGTGAATTTGAGGTTGTACTCTCGCACACTCATACCTTCTTACTTCAGATTTAGAAACTTTCTCACCTTAGCCTGCCTCAACTCTCTAGGAAATTACTATCCTAGAAAGACCACCTCGAACACTGCCTAATTCACAACTGGTGTTCCTGCAGCTCTACCTCTCTTCCATTGATCAAACCAAAGTCTAGCTATGCCCTTGAGTTGGTAGGCAGCCAACTCGACTTGCTTTGCATCATATGTGTGCATGACTTGGAATACTCTTTCGAGCTCCTCAATGAAGTTCTCAGGATCCTCTTTCACACCAGACCCTGTGAACTTAGTTGGGTTCATCCTCAGTAATTCACAAAACTTGATGGTGTCTACACCATCATGTATGCACTCTCCTTGTCGACCTCCCTATGTGGTGATTTTTTGTGCCAAAGTTTGGATGGCCTGATAGAGCTCAGCATTAGAGATATCTATTTGTGGCAGTTGCTCAACAAGCACAATTGGACCTCTAAGTCCCTCAGGAATTGGTGGATTAGGCTAGTTGGGCACCCTCTACCCCTGACTGGTCTGGCGACTCTACATTGAGACATGATCTGAAAAACAACGTGTGAACGCATGAATTAGAATGGACTAAATAGAGGTAAGACTTGAAGTACGAAATAGAATAACAATTGATAGTGACACTTCCTAATGTTCTGTAGCCTACCCATTATGGATGTGGTGTGCTTCACACCAATAATACAGACTCTACTAGACACGGTTCCATAGACACCTTAGGACACTTGAACTCTGTGCTCTGATAATAAGTTTGTCACTCCTCGAGTTTACACCCTGAACGTTGTTGACACCTAGAACCATTTCTAGTCCCCAAGCGAATCACTTAGCCTAGCTACTTTGCTCAGCGGAAGACTTAAATAACATATGATAGGCTTAGATATAATGAGCTAGAGATATTGCAATAATTTGAACAAACTGAATAGAGGAAATATCTCAATAATAACTGATAGTAAGAACTAAAAACTCATGTCATCCAGTCTATGGAACCTCTAACTAAGATAATCTAAAACAACTACCATGACAGACCCAAGGTAACCACAACTAAAAATAAGTATTGTAATGGAAATAAAGACTCCAAAGCCTCTAGTTGGTAGGAGGCCTCACCAATAGCTAGCTGGAATGCTGGTCCTTAACGGAGTGTCAGTTGAGGAACTCTGTCACCTGCGTCTGCATCATAAAATGATGTAGTTCCTAAGGACGTCGGTACGTAGAATGTACGAGTATGTGAAATAGCCAAAATTGGGAACTCAGGATAGGGTGGTATACTCAAAAGAGGCTAAAACATGTCTCAAAATAGGAAAGCAAAATAATAGATAAAATGTATGTTGAAAGTAAAAACATATGTTGAAACTCTGTATACAAGAATTAGTTTACTTTAGATTGAGAAGTTTCTCTAACCGACAACCATCACTATGAGCCTCGTGATGATACAGTGTCTTCCCCACGCTGCCAGAGTCATCCCATACTTTGCCAGGGTAAAGGACGAAAACTAGGGGAGTGGATCCATCCCAAAATTAGGTCATCTCAATGGCAATAAAGAGGTGTACTCTTGGTACAATCCTATCCAACGTTGGTTACGTAGTTTACGAGTTCAAGTTGTTATTACTCACACTCGTATCGGTGCTCAATACTACTCCCAAAATAACTTTTATAATGCTCATAACTTTAAGAGTAAAAGTTCTCAAAATGTCTTCTTAATCTTTTGGGACTTAGTCCAACTTTAGCTTTTCTTAACTCTTCTCAATTTGTCTCTTTTCTTTGATTGAAAGATATATCAATTCAATGTGTCTTAAAAACAAAATCTTACTACTCAGCTAGCTTGTAAATACCAATGCTTTGAATACTCCGCTAGCTTGTCTATCTTTCAGTTTTTCAGGCCTTAAAACATAATGGGTGTTACATTAGGTTTGGTAGAATTGGCAAACATTAAATAGTTTCATGAGATTCTAGTCCTCTCCTCAGTCAATCCTGGTTAAATTTGCTTTATAATGCCATGTTGCTTCTTCACGAAATGTTGTACTTGATTCCATTGAGTCCTAGCTTCCAATATTTTTCCTATAATCCAACATACCTGAGCTAGAATGGGCGAATCCTAACCTGCTAGTCCTTTATATAGTAAGTGTACGTAAATTCACTTAGTCCACAAATTATTAAGATCCCAGAAAGTTTTCATTTATGATGTTTAATCCTCCTACAGGTTTAGAAAAACATATTCTATCCCAAGCTATTACTCCAGACTAATATAGTTGGTACAGTAGGCCTTCACTATCTTTGACAAGAGCAAGAATAGTTGAGCCCATTATAATTGTATACCAAACACCATCGTTTGGATCAACTGGATACTGCCTACATGTGATAATTTGAATGGAAACTCTCCTGTGGTATGAAGCATCCCACCAATATAAGCATAGTTTTTATCTAGGTTAGCTTTAAGACTTGAGGAAAACCTCAAATTTTTCATAACTTTCTTAAGATACGCGCACTCTATGCTAGCATAAGCTTTATGAAGATCTATGTTTAGGCCAAGTTCTTTTGAGAAATCTAATATTTCATCTACTCTAGGAGCCTTATCAGACTAGTTTCTTGGAGTACTTCCTTAATAGGAGTTGTTGTGCATGATTAAGTCATGCCCCTCCATTCATGAGTTGTCTATTCAGTGCAGGCAAAAAATTGATAGTGATTCCCATAAGTCCCTTGTAGAACATTCTTATCTCCTTAATATATTCAGGATTATTCAATTTAACACTAGTCAAAGAAGTTCACTCATTGATTTGTTTTATTTGAGTTTTCGAGAAATATTTAGTGTTTGAGTTTTGCAACTTGATCCAGTCTACTCTTGCCTCCTGCTTCATTACACTTGCCTTAATAAGGTCCCATTTCTCCAGGTGAAGTAGATGAAAGATACTTTGATATTCCATGAAATTGTCTTAAAGATTAGGAGATGGGGTGCATGATCTGAAATATTCAGTCACCATTGCCAAACAGCTTGTCTATTCTGCTATAAATTCTATCAGAGTCTTGTTATTTGATAGTCCATGTATAATAAAGTAATATTCATCGTCATGTAGCAATCAACTGCCCTATCAGCTTCAATATGTTCAATCCCGGTTAAATTCCCTTGGGTTGAATCAACATGACAGGTATTAAATCTTCTCTCTCACACAATACGCATATTCATTAAATCTTCAATATTCATTGTCGTAAAGTTTCAAATTCACAAGGAAAACTCCAACAAATTACCATGGAGCTTCAACTGTGAATTCAAAACTTCACACTAATGACTTTTTTTTTTCTCTTGTCAAGGCCTATGTTTAATCCTGCTGCTGAACTCTCATTAACTATGAGCCAAAATTTACCTTCAGAGGTATCA